>VWZG01011960.1:1364595-1398738 GCA_013396735.1 Grallaria varia
AAGGAAGGAAGGAAGGAAGGAAATCAATAGCTTCTTAACAGTGACATTCTTTCAAACGAAATGTTTCCTTTAAACTTCTAGATTTTGAAGTGTTTTAGCCCCTTTCCACACTTTCAAATATAAACCTGAAACATAATAAAGTGTCTCTCTGAAGGTGAAAATGTTCTTGTGGCTTTTTCAATCACTGCAGTAGTATGTGTTTTGTTATTTGCTTATACCAAGTTGGCCACATAACCCTCAGATACAGCATCTGCGTTTCTAGATTTCTGCTTCAGTTTTCATGTCACCTGCTGAAAGAAAACGCTCGGACTGTCTGAGGATTGAGCAGCCACTTCTTTGAAGCAGTTACCAGCAGAGCTTCTGACTCCAGCCCTCTGCCAGCACACATTCAACCAGCCTGCAGACATCAGTAGCTGGCTTTCCCTCACTCTGAGGCATCAAATTAAATTGCTGTTGAGACTCCATGACATAAATTAAGAACAGAAAAACCAGTTTTAAGCTTACAGCTCTGAAGAAATCACCAAACGAATTTTACTTTGGCAGCTTGCTGCTCACAACTCAGAAAATACGACAGCAAAGCAAATCGCATGTCCAGTGCATGTTTTATAACCCTGCACAGGCTAAGCCAGCTTGTAGGCACATGCTGGGCTATTTTTAGTGGCTGCACTCCTGCAAATATGGTAAAGTCCTTTAGCGTTGCCGAGTCACTGGGGGCTACTTGAAAAGTAGCAAGAGATGTCAGCTGCTGGAATTTTGACTGAAAATAATAATACCTGGATTTCAGATTTGCTGCACAGATTTGCCAAAGAGCAAATGAAGTCAGCTCTGGCAAAACGACGATTCGCTGATTGCTGCCTCCAGCCATGAAAACGCAGGATCTGACTGTGTTTTATTTTCATCACCATTGCTACAGCACCATTTTAAAGGTACACGATGACTCGTGGGAATGCCAGTTTTCCAGGGTGTCCATCTGGGAATCAAACAACTCTCCTCCAGTTCCAAGCAGGCACTGTGGCATATCCAGAGGACCTTTAACTGACACGGCCCATTAGTCACAGAAACATCCCACTAAAATTAGCGGCAGCTTTTCATCTTTATGGGTCTCATGCCTCGGTCCATATGTAGAACATACAGAATGGATTTTTCTTTCCTTGGCATGTAACCCCGTCTTTCCGGTACTTTGGTTCCAGACCTTCATGAGCAATGCAGGTGGCTTTTGTTGTTCCACAGCTCATATTCTTGACAGTTACTGCATCTACACAATACTTCTGGATTCAGCCAGGCTGAGACATTCTCACAAACAGTTACTTAAGATTACCAGCATTAGCACATAAATATAATAGTAATTAATAACACTTTGGCTTCTTGAAGATCACTTGTGCTGCTCTGTTTGCTCTGTTTCAACAGCGTCTAAAAAGCCAGCAGCAAGGTCTCTGCCTGCCCCAATCTTGTTTTTGAGTTTTACGTAGTTTGTTTTTCAGGTGTGCAACAGAGGCACTGGGATAAGCTACCATGATTTTCACTTTGAGAGCCCAAGGTTTTCATGACACTTTCACATTTGGTACTATATCTATTTATTCATCTGGAGTCCCAGAGGTAGACAGGTCAGACCTCGTTTTCAGAGGTGTTGGGCACTTGACAGCCTCCATGCGAGCCAAGGGGAACGGTGACCATGAGGTACTGTGCTGAATATGGGGTTTGGTTTTTTGGAGAGATCTCGTATAAGACATCATTTAAAGAGTGTTTACCTCATATCTTCATTTTGAATCTAAATTTGTAGCAAACAGGGACTTGAACTACTTCTGTGTCATTTACAGCTTTTTAAAAAAATGAATAAAGGATCCAAACAGATATTTTACATCAATAATACATTCCAAAATGAAAATCCGAGACTTCTCAACCCTACCCTTCTACTTGAGTTTTCTTGCTGCGTCAACATATAGGTCAAACACTGGAGAAGAATCTCCTTTTCTTGTAAAACAGTAACTCCAAAGTAGGGGTTGGGTTGACAGTGAGGCTGTTGTGATACCACTGTTTTACCTGGCACACCAGATTTTATTTTCCAGTGCTGTATATATACAAATCTTCCAAAGCATTTAACATGTTTAGAAAGATAAGAGTATGCCAGGTTGCCTTATTTGAAGTCCCCAAGTTTATAGATCCTGTTTTGTGGAAGAAAAAAAAAACAACAAAAAAAAAAGTAAACTGCCTGGATAAAAATCAGAGGAATACTCGGAGCTGACTAATAGTAGGGGTAGCACTTTTGTTCATACTGTGTAACGCATTGCAATATAAACAACGGCTGTTCCAATACAGAAATAGAAAAGGTGATTCATTTTGGTTTGGAATGAAACAGCAGCATGTCTTGGTGTTGCTAATAAAAGCCTTTAGGGTTTTGTTCCCTACAGGCTTCATTGCAATAATAGCAGTGCTTCTGTTAGCTCATTATCAGCATTGCTGGCAGCACAGGAGGGAGAATTGGTTGCACATTCAGATTATTATTGTCATTGTAACACTTTATATTAAGACTCCTTAAACAAAGGATTTACAAGCCATGTTAGAAAGAGTCCATCAATAGAAGCTGTTATAGAATCATACTGCTACTGCAGGGTCTGATTAGCCCTTTATTGACACCCTGTGAAAAATTTGCTAACTACCCTTTAACTGTTTGTAAACTGAGCTGGAGTTTTCAGACACTTACATTTGAGGAACATGAGGGACCATTTTAAGGATTTCATCTGGTTTCCCACAGATTACAGATCACAGCATCTTGCCAGAAGAGTCTTGCACTGAGCCAGCAGTTTCTGGATGAACTACTTCATCTTTCCTAGAAAACCATCCATTTTAAACCTGAAGTTCTCAAAAATCCTTAATTACTCAATGCTTAAGCTTATAAAAGGCACTTATTCATGTGGTTCCAAATTTTGGTTATTAAATAGCCTGCTAAAGTAAAGATCCTTCCACTACTGCAACCTTTCCCCTTCTTTCTCACTCACTTTCTTTCACTTCATTTACATTCTATGTTCTATATAAAGTAAAAAATCATTACTTAATATTTTAGGGTTTGGTAGAATCTGAGCTCCATCCAAGCAAGGGATCAGTCATGCTGATGTTATTATGAGCAAATGGTAACCCATCCTTCCAAAAATTACATATGCAACACCTAACAGATGGAGAAAAAGTTTAAAGGCTCGGAGTTTGGCCACAGAGAATGGAGTAAAAAAGTAATGGATCCATGCAGCTCCTTGACGGTTTCACACCACGATGAGACACCTCCCCAGAGTTGCACCTGCAGGGCTATGTGCCCTTGGAGAGCCCTCTGGAACAGGTCTCCCTCTCTGAGAGGGAGATGGTGGCCGGGCTGCCTCTTACAGGTAATTTGAGATAGTGAATTACAAAGAAAACTAAGCTAAAATGACAAAACGAAAGACATCTGTCCCTATACCACACTACGTCACACACAAGCTCACTGCACGTTATTGGTGTAGTAAATAATAAGAGCTGTGGGCTGTGCCCATACCACTGGTGTTTCTGTATCCACGAGACTGGGGTCATTTCTTAGAGACCACTCTGCCTTCCCCACCTTCTCACAGGCTTCCCTTTAGCAACCCTCCTGTCCCGAGCTTTTCCGAGCACACAGAAAGCCCAGGGTCCATGTCAGGTTGTCTCATAAAATAACTTGGATCCTTTCTTGTTTTTCTTGAATAAATGCAACACATTCTGCCTATTTTTATTGCCAAGGTGTTTAGCAACAGTAAATCTGGGAACTTCAGAGTGCTGGCGGGCCAGGTCAGGGGCTGTGCTTAGCACAGCAGTGTTCTCCCACCAGCTGGTTCTGCTTCCTCGTAATTTGTTCAGGATTTGCATCAGGACCTCTAAGTTCACATTCTGCAAAATATTTATTAATGGTTTTTTTCTTTCTCTGTGTCTCTCTGAGAGAAATGTTCCCCTCTCCCTCTCTTTTAGAAGAGAATAATTTGCCACTGGATTGGAAACAAATTAGTACCATGTTGGCAAAGCAGCTCTGCCTGTTTCCCAGACACATTCCTTGTATTTGCTAATTCTTTTTTTCTTATCATGAAAATGGCAGAAAGGCAGAGGTGAAATCAAATGTATCCAAGGAGCTCCCTTAAGAGACGTAGACCTAAAAAGAAGTGACGATTCATCCTCCACAGTTATCAATGTGTTCCATTCACACTGGCTGCAGCACACTCCAGACATCCTAAGGGGGGTGGCTTTGAAGGATTCACAGTTCAAATACTGACATGTTCTTTAAAAAAAGTCTGCTCAATTGAAAGATATTGTTGTGTCAAGTTATTACATATATCAGCCTAATTCCTTGCAAATGTTAGACTATTTACCTTAGTCATGAGATTTAATTTTTGCCATGTCCCAAGGACAGCAAAAGGATCTAAAAGACCTTCCTGCTGTAGAGAAGCTGTGATGTAAGACTAAAAAAATAATGCAAATCACAAATACAGTCTGGGGTTGAAATAAGAGTTTTTCCACCCCTTTTTAGGGAAGAAAAAAAAAAATAATGTTTGGATTTCTCACTTTGACACATTTTGAGAGTAAGTCTACTTAAATCTAATGTAAAATTGAAATGTAGAAAAAAGTAGATACATGATAAATGAAGTATTCTAAATCAAGCAGTGTCTTTAATTTGATCAGAACTAAAATATCTTTTCTTTCGTTTTCATTCTGGGAAAACTAACAAAGAAGTCATTTTGCATTGACCTGAACCATTTTTTTCCTAAGTTTAGACAGAGAGTAGAAAGATTAGTTATTTAGACAGCACTATTCCTAAATTCAAAGGCTGTGCCATTTCCAGCACGCTATCCTTCCTGCCTTAAATGAGCTTTTCATCCTTATATATATGTTTATAACAACTGATGAGAGAACTATTGAGTAATCACATAGATCACAGTTAAAGTTTCAAAATTCCTTTAACTATTTGACCTTCCTTTCTTGGAAGGGGATCCTATGTGTGTGCAACTAATTCATCATTTCAGTTAATAATGAGATCTTTTTGTTGTTGATTGTGGCCATTTGTTGTTGTTTTAGAAATAAAACCTTTCCATATGAATTTGTTCGATCTCTTGTGTTGTGGGAGATAATTTATAGTGATGTGCCTGGCCCTAAATGAATGCAGGTTCTCTTACAGTAGGAAGAACTGTTGGGAAAAATACAGTGAGTTATGCCCAAAATAAACAAACTTTGCTTTCCCATTTTAGTTCTGCCAATGGCCGTGTTATACTGAGTATATAGGAGCAGGATGTTTGCTGACCATCCTACAGATGTCTAACGTTTCAGTCATGTTGAATGCATCACTTTTGCTCTGTTGGCTCACAAAGAAGCAAATAGTGTTTTTCTGACTGATCTTTTAGAAAGTTATTGCTTTGGAGAAGCTATTTATGAACCCAAACACACCAAGCAATCTGTTTGTTCTTCAACTCCTTCCCCATTTTTCTACTTATAACACCTTTTCTGAGTTTAGCATGTGCAGCATAAACCTCATGTCATGTGTTATAGGGTAGAAAATCTAAAATGCTAAACACACCAGCGCTCTCTGGGTAACACCTATAAGCATAATGAAGTGTTTCCTGGCACGCTGCACACTGTACCTTAAATCACTTTTATATTGAGCTCTGTAAGTGTTAGGGCTTTTCCCAGTTTCACCTCTACCTTAGTTCCTGAGGAAAGGGAGTTGGGACGTGGTAGGCAGCCCCATCCCGATGATGTGGGTCTGGTGGCAGTAGTTGCCTCTATCATCTTCAGTAGTTTTTGGTGTTGGGGTGAACTGCTCTTACAGGCACTGCCCAGTGTTGGGACAGGAGCAACAGCCCTGTCAGCAAGGCTGCAGAGAGGGGAACCTCTGGCCAGAGGCAAGGAAGGAGGGGTGAGGTGCACTTGGTGGCAGAAATGCCTTCTTCCAGCACAGCAGCTCCAAGAAGGAGGGATTTGTTTAGGGATTAGCACTAAAACCCCAGCTCATCACCATAGTTAAGCACATGCCCTGCTCAGAGCACATAAGGTGCTTAAATGTCAATGGGTTTTCTCACACTGTTAAAATGAGTATGCACGCCAGGGATTATTTGGGAAGATTTGTAACTTTTTTAAGGACAGACAATGTTTAGAGGGACCTGATCAAATAAAAGAAAGCTGAAAAAGGAAAAAAAAGTCATGACACAGGGAAGAAAATCATACAGATGTTGATAATTAACCAAGAATTTAACAATTTTGACAGAAACCTGAGAAAGATGATGCAGATTAGATACGAGTCTGAAATGTATTAGAAACACTGTGTGTGTCCAAAATATGTTACAAACACCTCAGTTGGGAAGATAATAATCTTTCTCCTTGATTATGTTGGAAATAAATGTGACAGCTGTGTATTTTAATTGGCCACAAAGATCTTCATTTTCAGACCTCGCATTTGCTGACTGCTAAACATTTTCCTAAACAGCCTGACCATCTGATGCCCATGACCACCTACAGGCCACAGCTTCTATTCTAACTAGATCGCTCTTTATTTGAAAAATATCAAATTACAAGTTACTGGCTGTGAGAAAAAGACAGAAAGACCTAAACTTGTATTGCAAGTTTGATAGGAGTAGGCATTATTCGATCTTTTAGGTGTTATCAACATTGTTTTCTGCAAATTTTTGATGGTGCATTTATCAACAACTAATTGTATCTGCCACTTTATTACTATCAAACTACTATTAATGTTGCTAATTTGACAATGTGAGAACCCACCTTCTACAACTCTTTGCAGAGAGAATAAATTTTTGCTGCTTTAAATAATTCAGCAATGTTGGAAAACATTGTTTCATTAATGTAACTCCAGAAATTACGTGTCTCTGTCTCTTCAGTCTCGTGCAAATGATTTGAAACAAGTGGACTTTAGTATCAATATTGCACTGCCAAGCAGCAGCAAACTAGCAAGACCTAGAAGATAACCAGGCTCACAGGCCCCTGTGCTGGGGACACAAAGAAATCTGCAAGATTTCTCAAGAATCTAGGTGAAGCAAAGGAATATACACCCAGAGAAAAAAAATGTATAGGAACGTACATAAAAAAATAACATTTATGTAATTTCTATTAAATATTAATTATTAAATATTGTTATGGCATTAAAGGAAAAATAAGCTATGGCTAGAAGGAAATAGATATGAATTTAATTTAAATAATTTTTAAAGTCTGCGAGTTAAGGAGTATACACAAACATTTGACTTCTTTCTTTGATTTCAGTGGCTTCCATTAATTTCTCACAGAAATGGGCTCAAGTCACTGATTAAGCTGCAGTGAGGTAAATCCCAGGGTGTGCATTTCTGGAAGATCAACCTCTTCACCCATGGATGACCTTGTTCCACAGCCAGTGTAAGTAACTTACTGACCTTGGGTACCTAGACATTTGTACATGCCAGATAAAATGAATGAAAATCCAGGTCTACAACTCAAAAAAAAAAAAAAAACCAGTTACAGAAGATTTGAAGTATTAGACAAAATCAGTTTACAGTTACTGCAGATGCTATATTTTAGGGCAAAACATCCCTTAGGGTTAAGATCAGAAAAGCTCCCTCACTGATAAAAATATTTTATAGACTATTTATGGAATAGTCTCCAAAATAATATTCATAATTTTGTACCCTTCTTTGGAACCTTTAAATTCTAAAATAATCAAAATTATAAGAGGCTAACCTGCAGAGAAAAATCTAACACAAGCCAAAAGATACACTGGATAGTCTAGTGCTTATCTATTATTTACATCTGCTGTGACTGAGAGTGAAACATTGAATTTAACCTTCATTTACTTAATTCA
Source organism: Grallaria varia (assembly GCA_013396735.1). Lineage (NCBI taxonomy): Eukaryota > Metazoa > Chordata > Aves > Passeriformes > Formicariidae > Grallaria > Grallaria varia. The sequence goes on from VWZG01011960.1 coordinate 1,372,421, forward strand.
AGAATGAATGTCTCTGTCTGTTTTAAATACTACTTCTAAAGTAAATGTTCCTCATTCTGCACATCTTCTGATTTACACTCATTTACACCAGAGACATTCTCAGGCAGCTTTGCACAGAAAGAAAAATATTATTTAGATATTTATTATCAACTACGTTGTCAGTTTCTTCTCTCAAATGGCTTGAATTTTTTTCCTGAAAAATTATCATTTCTTTTTTTATCTATTATCCACTCACAGTTCTTGTGTGAGCTCCAGTGAGGAACACATTTCTTCTCAAAGTTTTCGGAAAGCTCCAGATAAAGAATCCTGTAACTGGAGGAATTTTTATTTCCTTAACACTCTCTTCTTCAAGCTGTATCTCTCCAAAGAAAAGCCCAAGGCCATTTTAACAAACCAGAGCATCCTGACCCTTTAAAAATCACCTCTGATCTTGGAGCAGAGCTTCCATGTTTCACATGAATGCAGCCTTCTTTCCCAATCTATTTCAGATTTTTTTACAATCCCCATGTTAGCCAGGAAGTCTCTGAAGCTCAACTCCTACCAGAACAGTTTTATACCTTATACCTTTGACAGGCACTGCTGGCATTTGCCTGCAGGAAGCTGACATGTGATTTAGGAGGGGATAAAACATGTACATGTTTGTTACTTGAATTTTACGGCTCTGCAGGGAATGAAAATCTTTTTCACAAAGGATTTAAAACCTTGGCTTTTTTCCCCACTTGAAAATTTCAAAATTCTCTGAAGGAAAATTGCAAGATGAAATTAATTTGGGGTCAATAGAAAGGTTTCAGTCTGACCAAACCCAAAATCCTTTTAATTTTGTCTTTCATATTTATTTTTTATGTTACATTATAATATATCAAGCAGCATAAAATATGAGATGCTAGTCCTAATGCTTTGAAGAAGGTCTTGAACATATGGCCCAAATGTAACTGATACATTGATGTCTAGCTGAGTTTATGGAAACTCTAAAAAAACAACTGTGGGAGACGTGAAATGAGCTATTTATCTTGAGTTGTGTCCAGGAGTGATATTTAATAACAATGATATTTAAAAGAGTTTATCAGTGAGCATGAGAAACAGAATAAGAGAAAAGGGCATGATACAGGAAAGACCAGGTATTGTAAGAGACAGTTTCATTTGGAGCCAAGAGCAAACTGTATTTGTTAAAACAGTATTTTTACATAGTTACAAATGTTCATATCTCCTTACATCCTTATGTTCTTTCCAAGTCAAGACAAATGAAACCTTCAGCTGCAATGAAACTCTTAAGGAGAAGAGTCTCAGAAGCTGAATCTTTTGGTGTCACCAAAACCAGCACTGGCTTAATGCACAGTCATACTTAAGCATTTGCACTGAGTGTTAAAACATTTTGGTGTATCATTTGACTGAAACTGTTCCATCAGAGATGCTCTCCATTCTCTCCACTACACCACCCCCACATCAGCTTTATTGCTCCGTGAGCTTGAAGGAGAGAAAGGTAGTCAGGAACAGTGAACATCAGTAGATCACACACCACCAGCCTGACTGCTTTGGATGAAGAAATGAGTGTCTGTGCAGATAACATGTAACACACTCTGACTTCTGTAAAACTGTAGTCACCATCCCACACAGTATTTTCATGTGTAGGCTGAGGAAATATGGGCTAGACAAACTGTCTTCAAGATGGATTGAATACTGGCCAAAGCACCTCATTCTAATTAGTGTCTCAATATCAAATTGGCAGCCAGAAACAAGCAGAGCAGCCTGGGAGCTGACAGTAGGACCGGTACTCTTTGGTATCTTTTTCCATGACCTGGGCAATGAGACAGTAACCACCCTTGTCAAACGTGTGGGCAATACTTAATTAAACAGAGAAGACAGGGTTTGACAAATTCTATAACTAGAATTTCAAGCCAAAGGGACCCTGACAAACGTGAGGATTAAGTTAACAGAAGTCTCACAACATTCACCAAGGATAAATGCAAAGGTTTGTATCTGGGGCAAACAGAAGTCAGTGAGTCAATTGTCTGAACAGCAGCCTTGTTGAAAAGGACCTTTGGCATTTAGGGAATTCCAGACTAATGGTTCACCACGGTGCTCTGATCACAAGCATAGGGAACTGCATAATGGGCCACATTAGGAGGAGCATGGCCAGAGGAAGGCAGGACATTACCTCTCCTTTTAGCAGTGATGTGGCAGGAAAGAGTTGATTTAATAGCAGCCTACAAACCTTTGCCCTGCCCAGCACAGCTGCGTTCTCAGCGGCATGGCCTCAATACTGGTGACTGCTGCCTGTTCAAGGACAGACACATTGGTCACGTAATCAGATCAGTGGATGTTTAGAATTGTGGAGGAGGCAGCACTGATGGAAGCATTCGAGGAGACGCAGGTGGTGGCGGTGGATGACCCACAATTCAGACCCGTATAAAAGAGTAGATAGTACAATGACTTTGTAGACGCTGATCTTCATACTTTTCTTCAGGTGTTTATTGCACCAGACTCTTTTATCGGGAGACATGGAGACACACCATCCATAACGCTGCTGATTCCCTTGAGAACGCACACAGAATCAGTCTCGAGGAGAAAAGACAATGCAGAAAGAACCGTGCCTCACTAACACTGCCTATGGAGACTTTCTGCTGTGCCTTTTGCAACCAGACTTGCCTATCTCGCGTCGGCCTCTTTAGCCATCAGCGCGCTTGCAGCAAGCGTGGGGAGAGCCCTTCCCAAATCTTCATTCGCAAAGCCCAGCCATGACAAACCTTTGAAGGACAGTTGTAAAGATAATGGCACCCAAGCTTCTCTCAGGGGTAGAGGATGATTTTAAAAAGGGCAAGAGCAAAGTGCTGCAGCTTGGGAGGTCCACCTTGGACATAGGACTTTTCCAATGTTTGAAAATAGCAGGACAGAGGTCTGTATAGCTGATTTAATGTGACTCGCGAACCTTTTTTGTATAAGACAATACATAGCAGACAATGGATTTCACTTGGTTACTTCATCCTACATTCTTTACAGAAATGACAATGATCTTCCCTCCTTTCCTTCCTTCCCTTCCTTCCTTTCCTTCTTTTCCTTCCTTCCCTTCCTTCCTTTCCTTCTTTTCCTTCCTTCCTATGCAGATACAGTAAAATAATGAAAAGGACACTGCCTGTGGGATGCTATTTCCTGGGCAAGGTCTTTACTCATCAATGCAGTATGCAAAGAATGGGAATTGCCATGACTAATTGGCAATGATTTCAGCAAACAGAAGTCCTTCAGGCACTCTCTGGTTCATGAGAGGAGGTAGCAGAGTACACAGTCTGGCCACAATCTGGAATTTAGGTGCCAATATAGTGACTCAATCCCATTTTATACAGAATCTGGGCATGACTACAGACAGACTACACTGTCCTTTTCTGAGGTGCATTGAAACTCCCTGTTAAGCAGGTGGGGATGGGGGGAGCGGCAAAGCTCTGAGAACCTGCTGAGATGGTATCTTACCATCTCAATTCAATTCACTTGTAGTGAAACTTCACTTGACTGGACAAACATCACAAAGGCATTTACCCTAAACCAGTAACTTTCTGGAAACACAACTTCACATAACCTTGTATCTCAGACTCAGGGAGCAGTTCAGTTCAGTGTTACTTTTTAAGATACATGTAAGATAAAACTAATGTGGAAACACTACCTACATATGATTTCCCAAGCAGACAGATAATAAACAACACAGTGAAACAGGAACCACCAGAGAAGTTTGCTCAAACAGAGAATTGGAAGTTGTTAACACAGAGATTCTGAAAATGGGCAGTTCTGGCCTCTGGAGAGACTTTTTTCAGTCTGTGTGGCCCTTGGAATATTTTCATCCAAGAGGAGTTCCCTTGGATGGAATCCTTGGAAAACATTTCCCTTTGATCTCTAGTGTATTACTCCTCTTTTGCAGCCAGCCAAAGTTTAAAACTAACTTGACTCCCCTTTGACTGATACAACTTCTATAGTCACATATAGAATTAGCATAGCAGGGATCAGAAAGACCCCAAGAAGCACTGCCAATAATCAAAACACTGCTCTTTTTGGGCAGTGGTAAAATGAAAATTTTGGATATGTCCGGAGGAGGTCTATCTCATCAACACCAGATGCTTAGACAGACATGGACTATGGAGAGAATCATAAACTAGTGGAGAACTCACAGTTGCACGGAAGACAATGCAACTAGATCAACTCATACCACCTGGGAATCTGGGCTAAGACTGAAATCATAACAATAGAACTAAAAATAAGTTCCCACAAACCGGCCTACTCGTCAGCACTGTATCTTGCCTTAGTGAAGCTGGAGATCTGCTACTAATACAGGCTTCTCTGCCCTAAATCATTTATTTTGGCAGCTCATAAAATATGGAAACTCTAACACTCAATATTCCCTACTCTCTCATGATTGCTGTTCAGGGACAGACTCTTTATATCAAACAGAAACTTAAAGATTGTGGCATGTTATCAAAACCATAATGAAATCTTGTGCAAGCACAGTAATCAGAGAGGGCTATTTGTCAAGACATACTGTAGAGAAAAACAAAATCCCACAGTAGAAGCAGCAGTGCTTGCTCTGCCGAGAGATACTGTGAAAATGAAATGAAGCTCTTTTTTCCTCCTCTTCAATCAAAACTCAGTATGAAAACAAAAACCTGACCAAATAACTTCTGCTGATAAAAGAAAAAAAAAAAGTTGGCTAGAAAGGAGCAGTGCATAATTTATACAGAAATAACACTAAAAGGGGGATTGTTCACATAGATATTTCTGAGTGTGTGATCAAAAATTTTGGCCCTGGGGGGAGCTCATGTTACTGCCACTACTGGGTTGAGGCTGGATTTTACTCTCTCTGTGAGACAGTCAAAACCTGGGAAGGTGCATAGGGAATGAAGGTGTGGGCAGATCTGATATTACTTAGGAAGTCTCTGGTGAGAGCATGCCTGTGTTTTGACCCCACCTGCTGCGGGAGGTTACCCCTTCTATCCACAAAATATCCATAGAGGTTTAAACTTGACTCATTAACGATGAGAGTGCTGGAGGGGGAGTTGCGTACTCTGGGATCTCCTTCTGGCTGTGCCATTGATTTGTGAGCCAGAGGCCTACTCAGTAAATCAGGGATAACATTATTAAGTTACTTAAATGGACTGTTGGGATGTTAATTACCCAGCACATTTGCAGTCAGTCTGCCCTTCTGAAAATTAAGCCACTTGGCTGTCTAAATGATGCTTAACTCTGGGTGCAAAGATCAAACACTTCAGCTTAAATGTCCCCATTCTCAGCTCTGCAGGCTTTCACAGTACCATCATATTTTCAAATACCATCCCATTTCTAGAAGATGAGGGCATGGTTAGGTCAGGATTAAGTTTCAACCCGAGATCTGTAAGGAAGATCTTAAAAGAAACAGTGCTATCTAGTGTTATTTTTTGCACAGTTGCAGGAGCACTGAATTACTGAACGTGTATGTAAATGCTGATGAGTAGAGGGCGGAAAGGGCAGGTGACTACAGAGGTATAACAGGATACTTTGTTTTTGATCATGAGTACAATCTATTATTGAGAGAGAGCAAGGCAAGGTTAGTACCTGTCAACAAGACAGCTGGAGGTCTCTTTTTTTGCTGATAAATGTTGAGTGCAGCTGTGCTTGGCACATGCTTTGGCTGTAAACAGGAGCCACGGCTTTAAACATCATTCTGATTTTTCCACTCCTGCTAATTGCTGCTTCCGCTTCCTCAGGAGTGTCTCCCAGGAGACATCCTGAAATCCATGCAAATCCAGAGAATAAAATAGTTCCTAGAGCTGCCTAGCCTTGTAAGTACCTGAATTCATTAATTCATCAGTACCAGTTGAAAGAATTTTAAGACCTGAATTTTAATGACACTTAGACTCTCAGAAGTTGCTTTATTGGTGGACAGCCACAGACAGAGCTGGTCTCTTCATGTTGCTTTTGCAGCAACCCACACTCCAGCGAGGGAGCGGATGTGGTGATTGCCTAGGATGGTATGATGGCCTTATGGTCAGGGCGCTTGCCAGAAGTGCAGTTACATTATCTTTAAACTAAATAGTTCATGCCTGCAGGACTCCTATTTCTTGGATTTCAAGGTGATATGGAAAAAGCAACAGCTGGAACTCAACTTTCCCAACCCCAAGAGGTGTGCATCACAGGAAGAAAGCTATTGCAACTGGACAATACTTAGTGTTTTCTATTTGTCCCTGCCCCATGATATTCTTGTAGTTTTGCTGTGTGAGCAAGAGTTGTCTGAAACATTTACATGAAAAGACAAAGGTGGCAGGCTAAAATCAAGACAAAGTAGGACAGAAGGTAGCAGCCCATCGCCACATTTTTAGTTCAGAGTACTGTGACCATCAAATCCATTAACAGAAAAGGTCTTCACCTTCATTTTTTCTATGGAAAAATGTAAAGATTAATAGCTGGCAAAAAGGAACAGAAGAAAAGAATAAGTAGACAAAACCACCTATACTTACAAGTGTTCACTGGACTGTTGCCTGTAGGTTAGAGGACTGCAGTGCTATGGCATTTTTCAGGCAAAATGTTCTGGTTTTGGAAATTCACCTGCCATAGCACCGTATGTTTTTCCAATTAAAAATCTGTTACATTCTCCTTACAATATGCTCCCAAAATATATTTGCTGGATCTTCAAATTTTTCCATATTATCTGCTTTCAGCTTTATCTCTTTGAAAACCCGAAGACTCTTGACTTCCCTACAGAACCTTCAAAGTAAGACAGCTTGAATCGTCCTCCTCACTCATGTCCTAAATCCATACCTGTTCTCCTTTCCTTGATAAATGTTTTGTTTTACTTTGCTCCATATTAAAATCTATGACCAGCCGTGCTGTTTCTTCACATCAGCTCCTGATTATGCATTTCTGCCAGTAGTACAAGCCTCCACAGCTTTTATTTTGTGTCTTGTTTTGTTTCCATCTGGATGCCTTACAAAAGAGAAAAATTGCTTTAAACCAAATTGCCAAAATTCTGAAGACAATTTTTCCACAATGACCAAATTAGAGATGAGGCTGCAAGGCAAATAGGTCTTTACTGTTCTATTTTTTTTTGTTTGTTTTTGTTTTAAAACACGATTTATACACCCTATGTTTATCAAAGCTCTAAGACTTGCTACACTGCTCTCTCCACACATCCCAGGGATGCACCTTGAAGGCCTTTGAGGTAAGTTGTGAACTCATTCTGCCTGACAACTATACCAACTCAGAGTGAACCAGACCCAGACTCAGTGTGCAGCCACAACTTGTGCTGCTCTTTTGGGGCTCTTCAGCTGGCTTGAATCACAGGCAGAGGCTCTTTGTAAGACTTGTGTGACCCAGTGTAGGTATCTACAGCTTAAGTGTCAGCACGTGAGTTTCTTTGTGGCCTTTATAATCACTGGAGAGACAGAATCCCTCTTTGGAGACTCTTGCTTTCTCAACTGAATGCATAGGACGCCCGTGCAAATCTATATCCAGCTTTCCAGGCTCAGATAGCAGTTCCTGACCATGGATATGAGTATGTCTGTCATCAAATGGTTACACAGCTGGACCTCCATTTATAAACCTTTTGCTCAGAGGAGTTACCTGCTGATGGTGTACTAGAAAGCATTTAAAAGCATTTTCTTCACCATGGTAAGTTGTGCATTTTAAATGTACAGCAAAGCAAAATGACATGGCTCTGGCTGCAGCTGTAATAGTGGCAGGTTCCATCACCCTTGGTGGTTACAGTATGTTTTCTAACAGTGCTCTCTTCCTGTTGTGTGGTGACTGGACATTATATCACCACTTTATTAACCATATGTGATACATATAAAAAGTTGCTTAATACTTGGATATATTAAAACTGCAATTAAATTTCCATGCTATTCAGTAATTTACCACAGAAACAATTTTAAAATATATACAGATTTATCTCTGCAAATAATTAAATTATTTCCTCCAGTGGTGACCAATTAAATATTACACATAAATCTGGAAGCATTATTTCCCTTAAAATTTTCCTTCATAGTGTTTTATTGATCTCTTTCTTGTCATTGCACCACTATGAAACATCTGTGTTTTTCCTTGAGCTCACCATCAGCTCCCATTTGAAAAGTCTGTAAATTCTGTGCTCCTCTAAAATCTATAGATAATTGGTTCCAGGAGCGTGTGTCCACAGCAAACTGTGTAGCTGCAGTTCCACTTCATTTAACAATATATAGTTCTTTGTTAGGTAGAGATCAAAGAATATAATTTTATTAAGGTTTATTTGCCAGATTGGAAAGGAACAGGCTTTCTTTATTTAAAAAAAAAAAAAAAAAAAAAAAAAGGCAGGCCAAGTGTTTTTCTTACAGAATATAGAGTGCAAAAGGAGGTAAAACAAAAGCAAAAACAATTCATAAATGTCTTGGAGTAGTTTCCAATCAACACCAACCTTAATGTATACTGAATTCAAAATATTTTTACCATTACTATAGAAAAGTGTCATAACCAAACAACAGCGAGAAAGAAGAAGTCCGGAAAAATGCAGAAGCAACCAAGCGTTTGCTACAATTTGTAGCTGAGGAAAAAAGGTTGGATAGAAAATAAAAGAGAAATTATAAGGTTATGTTTAATTCTGTGTTGCATTTCCATTCCTCTGACTTCAGGCATTTGAACAACTTTGTGTTAACCTGTGACAATCAGAACTATCAATTAGTATGGGCAAGTGTCTGCAGGATCAGCTCTTGCCTGTGTAGCAAACGGTAATGGCTGAGTGACTGAGAGTCCCAACGCAGGGAAATACCTGAGCATATCCCTGAAGCACATAGCAGGGCATCACTTTGGCACACACATGGTACTCCTATGCCTACACGAGAGAGATACTCCAGTGGCATTGCATTCACAATGTTCTGACCCATCCAAAGGGCTTGTTCTCTGGCTGAAATGTCCTCATTCATTTTCTTAGAAATTAAACAACAACAACAAAAAAATTTCTCATTTCTTTTTGGTTTTGGCTTCTTTTCTAAAAGTGTTTGAAAATCAGTTGAGACAAAGAATAGATGAAACAGAAAAATCAAAACAGGATGTCCTGGAATGTAGCTGCCAATAGCAGCTTTGTTTTGGAATGGAGAAGTTCTCATCTTTTCTTTGGTACTTTATTACTTCTGGTTTAGGTTTTGGAGGCCTGAGAACTGTTTTAGGTTTTGGAGGCCTGTGCACTTGTTTCTGCTTGAAAGCTTGGTGAAGATAAAAAGCAGAGTCCAGCCTTCCTTCACTGTAAATTAAGTGGTTTTGGAATGTACAGTCATCTGAAAAATTTGACACTGATGGGGACCATGAAACAGCTTAAATAGTTTTGGATATTGGCTCTATTGATGGACACAAGCTTGTTTATTGTTCTCTTGACAAAACAGCATAGTCCCTGATATTTATTTTTTAAAGTCAATTTTGTGCCTTTGGTTTTTTGAGGTCCAAGTTCAGAGTGTGCAGAGTTAAAAAATAGGACTAATTATTGTACAATGGGACATTATAATTAGACCAGATTACAGCTTCTTGCCCAAGAGTTTTAAAACAAACAAAAAACCAAAAGAGCCAGCAAATAAATAAACCCTGACAAAGTGCAAGTGGTTGGAAAACAAATTGGTTTTTGCTATTTTGTGTCAAAAATTCGAAGCAATATGAAGAGGATACACGCTTTGAAATGGAAATTTTGACATTTTACATTTCTTTGTATTAAAATGACTTCTTAAACTATTTTTCAAATATTTCAAAATTCAAGATTTTAATGATATCTCAATTTTATCTAACCAAAGTGTTCAAAACAAAATATGAAAAAAAAGATTATTTAAATTATTTTTTTAACATCCAGGAAATATTCCCTTTTCAGGTGGAAAAATATCCAGGTAGTGGAATTTTTATTACATTTTCTTTATACACTCCTAAACTCTTCACAAAACTCAAAGTAAACATCAGAAGTAGGACTAATAAATTATTTTACAAAATGTGTTATGAAAACAACAAAACTATGCTAACTTTGTCATTAGTGACACTGTAACAGGATATGGTGGGTCTGGCTGAGCCAGAATTTGTGTCCCCTCCCAGGACCTTGCCCTTGACTGAACAGTGAGTGCTGTGCTCAGTGATAGCCAAAATATGGGTGTGTTATCGACACCAATGCACACAGGATGAAAAATATTACATTTAATGCCTACTAAAAGTAGTTGTTTGTTTATTTCCCCTAACATTACCCAGAAAGACAGTTTTTATTGTCTTTTGTTTATTTTTTCCGACTTATTTTTGTTAAGCAGAATGTTAAGATATCTGGTTTTGGAGCGTGTTTAACATCTCCATCTAATGCTAGTATATTCCATGTGCCTTGCCTCTGTTTTTCTCCACAAAAAATGATAGAACCACAGGATAATTGTGCCAAAACTGGAAATAATCACACTTCTTTAAATTAACCAAGTTTGAGTATGTTAAATTAATAAAAGTAATTATATTTGACATGGTTCTATCACACTACTGTTTGTATGTCTCTCAGGCTAATTTTCACAGTATCCTTTGGAGGTTTTTTGTACTAAACAAACTGAGAAACAGAAGTCTGGATTAATTCCTCCTCACAGAAATTTAACTCAGGGTGCTTATGGTGTGCATGTTTTAGGATCTCAGTTTCCCTGAGTTCCCTCTATAGCCGAAGAAGACAGACAGGAGCCACCAGAGGGAGGCTGAGCCCATAGAAGTCCTATACTAAAGTTGTGTATAAAAGAGAAGATGTTTCTGGAAGGGAATAGAGACGAAAAAAAGAACAGATAAGAGAAAAAAAACAAAACAAAAAAACCAAAAACTGTCATGTCTTGATATAAATCTCTGGTTCATGTGCAGTTTGGTCATTGTGTTCTGATCCCTTCAAAGATGGTCATTGATGCGGAACTACTTCCATCAACGAAACAAGTAATTTGGCTTAAAGTCTTCAGCCTGAAGAAGAGCCTTTAGAAACATGTAATTACGCCCCTCAAAGAAGTTGAACTGGAAGCAAATGGTTGCTATGCCTCATTTTTTTCAAGAGTGGGTTTTACCAAATGAGATAAAACCCTGGCAGAGTTGAAAGAAATGTGGGGGTACGTAATAGTAAGAAATAAAATGGCAGAGAACTCAATGCAGGAGCACGTTCAAGGAGATCAGACACATTCATGGCATAAAAACCTTGCTGTCAGATATAGGTCTCTGGCCAGTGTGGATGTCTGGTCTGAGCCTTTCTTATGCTCCTTGTCTTGTTTTTCTGAGTAGGTTTCTGTGGCCCACCAGTGAGGGACAGAGGAAGCTCTAACTCTGGCCAGTCATGTCAGTAATGTTCCTAAAGGAGATGCGAAGGTCTTAAAGCACTGCCTGTCCTCACTGGGGGAATCTGTGGTGCAGCAGGGCAACTCACTTGGAGCCTACCGCTAGTAAGCCCTGACATCCATCATGTCTAAACAACATTATTTTTAACTTACACAGCTTTTCCCTGGAGTTCAAACAGTTATTCACAGCCTGAAAAGAGGGCATCTGCAGTTACTTGGAGGATTTGGTCTCCTGCATGGCCATATGAGACACTTCAGTCAACTTGTGGGCACAAACATAATTTCTGAATTTCATGTGTATATATCTATGTTATCATATTCTTTCACTGTGAAAGCAGTAACTACTGTATGTGGTAAAATGATATATTGTTGTCCGCAAAATGTCTTTGGCAACAGGATGTTCACTAGCCTTGGAATTTTGCCTTGTATAAATATTTTTAATCTACTCCATGTAGGCATACTTTGGCTGCAAAATAAAGGGTTTTGGAGATTAATATATCCAGGCTCAGTTCTGCTTATACATCCTACATACATCAAGGTTTTATTGAACTCTGCATCTAGAAACTTTGCATAGCAGCTGTTTTGGGAGCTTTTTTTTTTTTTTTCTTCCCCCTGATTTAAGGAGGATTATGACTATATCCTATTTTTATACTCTACAAATGTAGTAATTTAATCTACAGATATATTTTCATTCTTCAGATGTAACCTATATAAAGCATGTTCAAATTTATGGTCATTGCTTTTCCTGTAAAGAATATTATTGGCCTCTTTTCAAATGTCCACATTTTCCCAAGGACCGTCCAAATAGCTATTTATCAATGAATAACGAATATAACAATTATTCGACAGTATCAAGTACCTTTCAGCTGAGTATCTCAAAGCTCTTTCAACTATTCATTAATCCCCACTATGCCCTTGGGAGATATCTTTCACTAGTCTGTTTTCTTGGCACAGCAACTGGGTCTCAGAGAGGTTGCATGCCTGGTTTTTAAGTCTGAGAGTCCATCGGTCACAAGCAAAAGCACAGCCTAGAGCTTCTGCCTCATCGCTGCTCAGTGGAGCAGTGGGTTCTCTTGCTGGTTAAACTTCTGTAAGAAGAAATATAAAGGAGACTGAGATGGCTGTTCTGCCCAGGTGCACTTTGCCATTTCTCTGTCAAGAGAAATTTAGACACATACATAAGTATACACATATATCTGATGCAACCATTTAAACAAGTTTCATGGGTTATCTTTCTGCATCCCTGAAAGTGAAGCTGCCTTTCCAAGACAGTCAATCTCACGCTGGAGAAGACAACAGGTAAGGAGTGGGCCCCCCACACCTCAGCCCTTGCTGCCTGAGCACAGGCAGTCCAAAAGAGGGGCTCACCACAGGAAAACAACACTGCTGCTGGCGGACAGTTGAAACAACCCAACAAAGGAGAGGGGGTCTTTCCCTAATTCAAATATCAACAGTTCTACTAAGAACACAGGAATAGCTTTCAGATGGACCATGGTCATTCACATCTTTGTCCAATTTCTGCCTCAATCTGGATGTGATAAGGTGTCTGCAAATGCCAGTTCAGAATACAATTTAACAGCTGCTCAAAGGGCCAATAGTTTAAGTCAAACCTCATTTAAGAAAAAAATGTGTTTCCCACTTCTTAGAGAGCTGGAAGTTGTTGCTCACACTGGTTGAATGTGCTTTTCTTCATGTAGCACTGTATACATTTCATGTGCAATACAAGCAATATTAATTGAAAAAGACTATGAGATCTTTTATTTATGCTTCCTACCATATGATTTTTTTCAGAACTTTGCTGGGACAATTAGTCTACTATTTCTGTAAGTTTGTATCTCATTACAGAGGACCAGACTGTCCTCTGTAATGCAGACACACATACTACATCCTTAATTGGAAATGAAAGGCTGACACTGCCCCTTCCAGCCTGGCTCCATGGCCTTTGCCATGTGTGAGTGCCAGAATGCAGGGGTGGAGGTGGTCCTTCTTCCCTCCTACTCCCAGAGAAGTGAAAGCACCTATTTCATTCTTTCAGCAAGCTTTTGGCCAAGACCGTGGCCATAGGGACAAAAAAAGGATGGAGGAGTTGCAGCAGTGACTAAACACAGGTTTCTAGGAATGCGGTGTAATGCAGAATTATGAATATGGCCAAGCCATTGTTTGGCAGCAGATGTTGCTGGTTAGAAATATAATGGTGACCAAGAGATGCTGTCTTTAGAGAGGTCAGACAGTATCTGTCTTCAGTTTGACATTGTCATCTGCTGTTGTGCATTACTCAAAATCTATTTTCCATGGACTCATGACCTAATATATCCACTAGTTTGGAAAAAGGAACAATAATCCATGTTGCACTGGAGTGACAGATGTTGGGTTTACGCTGTATCTGGAGCCTCCTGTGAAAAGAGTATCCCCTGGATACCTTCACCAAACAAATGATGGACAGCTGTAGTGAGATGTTCATCATTGCTGTAAAGCTTCTTCTTCCCACTCTGGCTGAATATGGAAAATACAGGACTACTGCATTGTACACTGCTTTTTTTTCCCCCTCTGGTAGAGAAAATAAATTCACTTCTTTAACTTTTCTTGAGAAATCTTTCTTTTTTCTCTTTTTTTTTTTTTTTCTTCTCTCACTGTTTTTAACTTTCTCTATCTTGAGGACCTGTGTCCTCCTTGAAACCCAGACCTCGTCACATTACTTTACCTGAGACCTCATCCCTTTCAAAGTTACCTGACACATGTTGTATGATTTTCTGCTTAACTTCTTCCAGACTGAGACCTGCTAAAGCATCAGGTTATAGATTAAGAAGCAGAAGATTCACTCTAGTCCCAGAATTACCTTCTGCTGTTCTGATGTGATGCAGAATCATGGGGGTGTTTTGGACCCTATGGCAGTCTTGCAGCTATACCAATCTCATGCTCAAATAAGCTGTTTGTTTATGGGACAGGAAAATATTATCTTCCCTTCAGGAATGATATTGAAAATTTTCCTGTTCCCCAGAGACTTCCCCTGCTCTTCCTGCGTGGTTTCCCACAAGAGGGGAGTGATCTGGACCATGAAATGGATGCTATTTTATGAATAGTTAGCTTCATGTGTTTACAATGTGTTAGTGATAGTAAAGTATAGGAAGTCTTTAACCTAATGCTATTGCGGACTGAGCCACTGTGCACATAGAGACATTTTTCTTCTTGCCACTGCTTTTTTAGAACACAATTTTACCTCTAATTCATTTCTACCATAACTTCACCATCAATAAGAGCAAACTGCAGGCCTCTCCCACAGACATGGACCATTTCCAAACACAGACCAGCCTCTAGCAAAAGTAATTTCCAAGCTTTGCCACAGAATAGCTTCTCTTCCCAAAAGGGAGGTCATAATAGTATCATATAACCTCATGTGACCACTGCTGGCTTTTTAACAACAGCCACTGTTACACACTGGCGACATGGAAGGTGGTGGCAGTAGCTCTTCTCCCTGATCTCTGTGTCCTTGTTCCTCCCCACTTCTGTTTTACCACCAGAGATGATGGACCTGGTGCCCTCTCACTCCCACAGTGTGACAATTTGAACTGAAAATCTTTAGCCTTGCCTCACAGGCCTTCCTGGATACATTCTTCCTCAGCTTGACTTCACTTACTACACCCTTCAGGATGTTATAACATTTGATCTTCCGCAGTTTTATTTATTATGTGACAGTGCTGGCTTTGCTCCTTTGGCTGCGCAGGATACACATTTTGTGTCCCAGGAGTCACCAGGGATCGTGTGAATGTCCCAGTAACAGAGAATGCAAAAAGTACAAGATTTAAGTACAAAAATGGGGATTAAACTCTTAAGACCTTTTTCTATACTCAGAATGCTCCAACTAACATACCAGTGCTCCTGGCTGGAGCCTAGTAGTAAAAAGATCCAGTATTTTGTTCAACAGGAAAGAATCAGAATAATATTGTCTTTTTGGTTCTACATATGTAATTGAACAGTGCATATTTCTGTGGTTTAGGTACTCATGTTTGACATAATCTGTAATAATTAGCAAAGCCTTGTTGACCTATAACACTCTTAGCTGCACAGCAGAGTGTGTGAATTGCTCCTTGAGGAAAATTCACCCTTAATGTAATTCCATTAACTTCATGCCCTTGAGATTTATACTGATATCTACCACTAACATCAAAGGTCTTGGCTAATTAAAGTGTAGAATAAAAATTATCCTTTTCTATCCCTTAAAATTCCACCCAGGCCAGAAGGGAAATCCCCTGTGGTTTTTATTGTCCCTTCCCATAAGGATAAACAACCTTCTTTGAGAGCTCTTGTCTTTACCCACTGTGACAGTTAAATGGACACTGCTGGGTTGAAAGTAATGTTTCCAATTCTGACTCTTATTTGCACTAGTATAAATCACTAGTAACTCCATTGCAGAAAAAGGAATTAAAATGGAAAAAAAAAATCAGGATAGGTGGGAAGAAAAACAGACCCTCATATTTGCAGCAAATGAAACAGCACTATCTGTATGTTATCTATAACCTCTCAGACTCCCAGAAATGTAATTGTTCTTAAAATCCAATTTACTTATCAGTCTTTATGATGTTCAACTCAGCATTTCCATAAACTTACATAGTTCACATATTTCAATTATATTTTGTTTCCACCACATAGCTAAAATAATATTTTCCACTAGTTCTGTAATATAATAAATAACATTCTTTTAAACAGTAATGTCAAAGAAGTTTGCTACTATGACATTAAGTACCCTACTACTTTAAACAGTGGAAGGCCACTACATGTTTCCTGTCCCAAAGAGCATGTCGGTGTCAGAATCTGAGCAGCGTATGTGAAATTTTGGGAAATCCAAGTGTACCATCTCAGTAACATTTCTGTGCCATCAACTATATGAGATTAAGTTAAAATTTTCCTGTCCTGGGAAGATACCTGTACTTAAAACAATTACAAACCACAGCACTGCCTTTTGGAAAACTAGAAATATCAAAATGCCCCATGGAAAAGAAAATCTATGTTAAAAAATAAAAATTGTCATAATGAAGATATTGCTTTGAAATTTTCATGATCAAATAATTCTTGGAAGATCACGCTCTAAACCTCAGCCAAGGTTTCCACACTGCCCAGCCCCACCAGCACTAGGGAGGGTCAGAACCCGTGGAGGCTGGGGCAGCCCTATCAACATGAGCCTTAGAAGAATAAACAGTTTCTGGTCCAACAACAACCTTTGGGGGTTGGCAGGAACATGGTAGGCTTCCAGCAAGACCCTGTTTGTGTTTCATCAAAACTTCATCAAACCTGACACATTCCTGCTAAATACTTCTGTTTCCCCATACTGGCATTTTCCAACAAAAGAAGTGTTTGATCGCTGGCTCCCAACCAACTCCATTCTGAAGCAATCTGTACAAGCTGGTCCATAAACAGTAACAGGTTATTTCCAGCAGTTTACACCTGACTGGCACATACTCAGCTCTCTTTCACTATCCAAACTATTCCTCCAGGCACTTTTGTTTACACACATATCCTTTGGATAAGAGCATAATTTAGTCTCACTAAGAAAAATATATCAGTGGTCGCTGATCAATGTAATATACTTTAGAGACTAAACCAGATTAAAGTGAGCCTATGAATACCACAAAATACCAATCAATATTTGAACTGTTTATCTATATATATGCTAAAAGTGCATTAGCAAAATAGCAGCATATATACAAAGCTGCCCATTGTACCCACGTTGGTCCATTTTTCTTCAGTCTACAGCTGTGCACGTAGCCCCACTGGTTGTAAAATGCCAAAACACTGCTCCTGACAGATCACACCTGCTTCAAATAACACATCTCACCCCACACTAATCTGCAGCTATAGGCTGGTTTTAATGATTTTAAAATGCTGGTATTAACTCTTAATGCTCAACTAGTTTTTATGGAAGCAGCAGAGTACATTTTGTCTAGTTTTAATACAATCCCAATAAAACAGCTGGGAAATTGCAGTGCCAGAGAAAAGACATTCAAATCCACCATTTCCCCTATTGTAATAATAATCAGCTTGACAAAGTCAGATAGTAAAGCAGATTGTAGCACTTTGGGGCTTTTTATACATATATTTAATTATATTGTTAAGTTCCCCATTTGAAAGCAATTAAAAAAATACTTTCAGTTCAAGATTATAAAACTACCCACTTCTGATTTCAGCCTGACATTTTTATTGGTAATCTGAGTTATAACATGCTCAGGTTCATTCCTCCTTGATTGGCTGCTGAGCTTTCTGCCAGAGTTTTATAGCTTTATGGGAAAGTACAGTATTTAAAACTCCTTTAAATTCATGGGCTACTCCTGCTTCTGAAAAAGCTTCTTTTGACTTCTCAGAAATGCATAACAAGAGTCTCTGTTTACTTGAAAACATCTGCTTCACCATTTTTGGTGTAACATAAAAAGTGGACTGTTGTTTTCCATGTTTTCCCTTTACTGTCCCTGGAGGTGTTTGAGGAGAGATTGGACATGGCACTCAGTGCCATGGTCTAGTTGGCATGGTGATGGTCAGTCAAAGCTTGGACTCCATGATCTCAGAGGTCTTTTCCAACCTCATTGATTCTATGACTCTGTGATTCTGCCCTTGTGTCAAACTATGAGAGGATTTCTTTGGGGCTAAACCTGGCTTCCCCTCTACCCCAGAACATCTAATGGTGAGAAGGGTGAACAATGGGCACCCCAGAGGAAGTGCTAACACACTACAGATAGTATACACCACAGTCCTCAGAGACTTCGACCTAGAACTGAGCTACAACCTGATGTGAGCAAAAAGTGGGCAGGAGATCTCATTGCTTGGGCCTGTTGTTGGTTTCCCAGATGAGAATAAATGAGGCATAAAGACCACTAGAAGAACAACAGAAACCAGAAAGGTGCCATTTGCAGTCTTACGGGAAAACTCAGATCATATACTGCTAGTAAGTGCAAAGAGCTGCCCTTTACACCATACAGAGATAAAAAGAGTACATTGAAGAGGTCCAAATTTTGTTATATTGTTCTGCAGTATTTAATTTCTTCTAAAATTCTGTTTTGAGCTACAGCTTTTCTTTATTCAGCATCTACCCAGCTCTCCTCATCCCATTGGGAGACAGGGGCTGGTGTGCATGGAGGAGAAAGAGGATGCAGGGCTGCTCATCCGTCTCACTGAGGACTGCAGATGGTGCCCGGAGGCTCTGGTGGTGATAGAGCAGCTCTGTGGGAAGTCACCAGCACATGACCAAGGACATCAGAATGCCATTTCCTGACAGAGTGGTGCTCCCTCAGCACCTTAAACAGATCCCATCGGTGGCTTGAAACTGGAAGAGGTAAAGGTTTGGCCCAAGACAGCACAGCCATTCTTAGTCTGCACCAGAGAATGCCCAGATAACATTATAGTCGTGATCTTCTGAGAAGAAGAAATTGGGTACCTTCTGTACTGAGGCCATCCGTGTCAGGCACTTGGCTCTGTTTCTGGTAAATACTGATGAATAAATACTGATGAATACGAGTGGCTACTGACAATAGACATCACTGCAGTTTAGTGACTAGAGCAAGTGAATTTTGTAGATTCTAAACCTCTGTCAACAAATGAGGATCATCACACCAAACTTTCAAAACATGCTTTTGATGCCTGTTAGCCAGAAGCTGCTACCTCATACTCATCCACATTGGAGCAGGCTGAACCTCAGCAATTATTTTTATGCCACAAAAATGCAAGTTTTCTTTTTTTCCAGAGCCCTTTCTAAAAAGGCAATGATTCGCAGCTAAGTCTCCCCCAAACTTAACACTGTACGTACTGAAGGAACACGGTGTACGAAAGTATAACAGTAAGAAGCTGTTTATACCCGTTAATATTATAACTCAGCTTTTGTCATAAATCTCTCTCCTTGATTGCACATACCTCCAGCATGAACTCACGCTCCTTTTGATTTTCCTCTTTATTGCCCTTAGCCAACTGAGTGATGTGTGAGTTCCTGTCATGGTGCTGACTCTATTACAAAGTGCAAAGGTAATTTACATCACGGGGCTGGCAGGGCAACCAATAGCACCATGTCTGGGAGGTGTGCAGCTCCAACAAGCCTCTCTCTTCTATGGATAATGGAGAGCAATATTTTTTTAAAAAACAAGCTGTAAATTTCTGTGCATGGTCAGAAGCAAGTCCTTGGGGTGGGAAAGCAGATTTACACATAGCCCACTAGCAGCATCGTGAGGAGTCAGCATCTTCTCTTGAGTGAAAAGCCCCCAGAACAGAGCCTGAGCCACCCCCTCACTGGCTGAATTCCTCTTGGCTCATCATGGGGGAATCAGAGGAGTGGGGGGAAAACAGAAAATTCATGTTTCTTTGCTGAAGTTCACTGTAAACCAAGACTCCCTGGAGTTTTAGCTGCAGTTTCCGCACAACTCAATACCCTGAACTATTTGGAAATTTTCATTCAGTTTGGGTATAAACAAACCTTCACTCTATCTGAGTTCAGGCAGGGGCAAAAGCTCTCCCAGGAGCACAGACTGAGTGAACGGGGTCAGTCTTCAGGGGGGTGCGAGCAAGCAAATCCTTTCCAGGTGGCACTCAGTGGATATTCGCAATGCCAATGGAAGCAACCAATTCCAGAGGCTAGGCACCCTTTACTCTGGTTATAGCCACTAAGAAGAGATAGGCACCTCAAAAAGTGCTTTAGAGAATCCTAGTCATGCTCTTGGTATGATCTGTGCTTTGAAGAAAGTTCACCTTCCCCAGCTGTGTGTAAACTTTACTCCTACCTGAGACAGAAGCCCACAGGTAGCCTGAGAATGCACCCATCTGCCCCTCTGTGTGACTTCAAGACTGGAAAATCCAAATTTCCCTGTGGCTGGGGACACAGGCACAGCATCCACCTCATCTCAGGCCCTCAGACAAACAGGGATGTTAACATGCGCTCCAGTGTCTGTCAGTTTTGATTCAAAATACTGTCAGATACACCTCAATGCCCCAAATTCTAGAAGCACTAGAAAATTTGCATTTTGTGGTGAAAGGTCATTTTAAAAAGCACCCCAACAACCCTGCCCCGGGCCTTCTTCTGACGAAACCTTCCCTCTGAGCCTAAACTTTGCACTTGGAGAAATATGTTATTGCTCTGTCCATAGAGAGCAACGAGAAGGGAGAAAACTTCCACGCCTTCACACACCTTGTGCATTTATGTGAGCTAGTTCTGTTTTACTTTTTAAGAAGTTCAACAATATGATAGGCAACAGTGATACATGGGAGCCTTCATGTCACTTAAGTACCACATATGTAAAAGGTTTTTGCCGCATCTTCCTCAGGTAACTCATGGGCACACTGTTGTCATGCTCCAGAGGGAATGCCAAAATAATTGCTATTAAGCATTCATGAGAACAGCTCTTTCTCTGATGTTTGAGAATATTTTAATATCAGAAATATGTTCTCAAAATGTACTGAAGTTTGATAGGTACAAAATTGGCATCCATTTGATCAAAGGTATTCAAAGCAATCAGTTCCTATTTCAATTATATGAGAGTAAAAGGACCATGTAACTTTGGGAAATAGGCTTCAACAGCCATCAAACTCAAATTCTGATGTTCATTGGTATTCAGAGGAAATACTGTGTCAAACTGCAGTGGTGGTGGTGTATCTTTACTTATGGATGTGCTACATAGCTTCACCAGGTGAGTTTCCTTGTAACTTGCATTATACACACAAGACAATTCAAAACGAAGTTTCTCTACTGGCTTTCAGTGCACAGCTTAATTCAAGTCCTTTCATAAAGGAGTTTAGTTTAAGCCTGGGGTATTAGGACTGGGGATCTTTCCATAAAAGCATTATTTTCAGCCCCTCCCTCAGCAGAAATGGAAAGGAATTATGCTCTACATAACCTTAAGAGAGCCTCAGCATTAATATGAGAGGAATCACTATAGCCTCTCTGTAAATACTCTCACACCAAACATTTCTACAGGACTTGTTTTTACAGCAGTAGCTTAATTCCAAAGCCATATAAATCTACCTTGTTTGTAAAACTACTGTAGGGCAATACAACACAGGCCAAATCTTCGTTCCACTGACATCCACAAGACTGATAACAGCAGAAGAAAGCAACACTCCCATATGTTTATTACATCGTATTTTATACGGCTGTCCTGCTCCACTAGCTTTGCACCATGCTGAAGTCTGACCTTCATCTTAGTACGAATATGCAGGGCAGAGTGACTGTATGTAGGCTGCTTTATTTACCAGCCATCCCTGGGTGTTGCACTATCTCCCTCTGGGGCATGTTCTACATCTGCTTTAAGGGTGTGTTTACACTGGAGTGAGTGTAGTGTGAGTAGACATTCCTGAGCAAGCATTTTAAGGAATATCTGAGGACTGTTTGCAGTACAGCTGTGATAGCACAGACTTCAGCTCAGAGTGGGGACCCCCACCTTGCTCAGTTTTAGGGCTAGTCTGCCTGAGCCCAAAACTGTTGGCCAGCACAATCTCCCCAAAGTCCAGGGAACTAACTCTAAGACTTTGTATGCTCACTGATGCTCTCGTTCTCTGATCCTGTGCACAGAACCACATGGTGGGATTGCAGATGCCAGCGCAACAACCCATCAGCACATCCAGCATCCCACTGTCAGTAGACACCACCTACCAAATATACTTATTAAATATTGCACCCCAGACAGTTAGAAGAAAAAAGTATAAACACACACATCTCTAGGCTGCCTGGACTAAGACAATGGTCTGTCTGCCTTTAGCAGCAAGACCAGCCTGAGCCTTAAGTTTAGTATTTGGGAGTGTTGCAATGCTAAAGTATCATAAGGTCATGCTCTAAAAATGCGTGACCTCAGTGTGTAGATCTACTGATCAGCTTATGGCTGCTTTGACTATTGTGCATGTCCTTTATATTCCCTCAGCACCTGGAGCATCCCTCAATTAACTAAGGCAAGTCAAAAGGCAGTGAACAAATTCAAGGGCATCCAACAAGAAGAGCAGAGCGCAGACTTAGATGCTAAGCTGACAGGAGGAAAGAGCATGTGCGCATTTCTCTGCATTGTATCACTTTACTCCTAATTTGATGTACTAGTAAAACAATTTCTGTGTCCTCCTCTCCATAACTCACACATCCTCATGTTTGTTCACTGTCTGTAAAGTCAAAGAACTGCGACTGTGACTGCATCTGTGACTGGGAGATTGCATTATTTCTTCTGACCCTCTTATCCGTGTTTCAGTAATTGTACACAGGAGGAGACTATTTTCATTCATGTGATAGGGTCTACCTTTTCTCCTACAACTCTCCTCAAGGTCCAGCTAGGCCTCCCAGATTATTTGAATTCTTCTAGATGCTATTTGAAATTATGTTGGTTATTCTAAGAAAACTACATAGAAGGCACCATTGCAATCTGACTTGAGGAACTGTCCCTGTAAAGACACTTCCTTAAACAGAAAGTGTCTGGTGTCTATTCAAGCATTTGCATCGAGTATAACCAATGTAATCAGTGTTATCATGATCCTTTTAAACACAGTATGGAACTGGACTTGAGACATCTACAGTCTGACTAGTTGGATGGTGTTGAATTAGATGTTTTACTTCTGAATAAATTGATTTCTTCATCAGTGAAATGAATTTCCCCTGTAAGTCTTTTGAGATCTCTTAATTAGTAAAGATATCTACAGAAGCAAAGTTTTATAATTGATTATATTTAATATCTTTATATTCTTTTGACAAGTTCACTTGTGTTCCAAATTGGCTATATTCATGAAAATTAAAGTCATTCTGGTTCAACTGCTTTTCTACATTTTATAAGTCTAAATATTCAGGGTTTTTCAATATATGTATCTTCATTTTCCTTAAAGAAGTAGATTTTTTTAATCTGAACTTTTACAGTGCAACTCTTAGAAAACTATTTTAGTTAGTTAGTAATGGTGTAGTTCCATTGCCCAGAGGAGAATTCTGTCTATACTTTTAATACTCATAATGACTTCTTTTTATGTATCGTAACAGCTCCAAACAGTAAGCAGCACATTACTATAACTGGCTATTTATTACACCTACTGTACAAAAGGAAGCAAGTCTCTATTACTTTTTTATTCATATAGATGTTCCTATAAACCAGATAGTTAAGTGATGTATTTATTTTGGTTGCAAGCCAAGCAGAAATATTTAAACCCTGCTTTTGGAAGCAAGAATTATCTAATCACTCACTAGCTTTTATAATAAAACATTTATCATGGAACATTAATCCATTAGTACTTATTTTCCATCCCATCCTTTCACTAGCACCTTGCTTTGAACAAGGTTGAGTTTGGCTGTGATTTTTCCTTTTATCATATATCACAGTTACATGATGGGACACACCAACACTGAATTCAGAAAAAACTCCTGCACTTTGCTTGAACTTGGCACCCAGATGTTCTCCTTGTGCTTCCACTGCTAACAAAATAGTGCATGTGTGAGTTCTGAAATAAGTCTTTCATCGTAATGTTTCAGGGTTTCATGGATGTAAGGAGGCATGTGGAAACAGCTAAGAATAATTACCTGTTAAAGAAAAACTTGTGTTTAACTAGCTTTGTTTTTTCACAGCTTTAATTTGCATAGCACATCACCAAACTGCCACGCTTAAGCTCTCTGGCATTAAAGACAAAAATTAAATGCTTCAGGGAAATTTCTGCTTTGTTTGTTTTGCTTTTTTTTTNTAGAGATTAAAGGTAACCCTTGACTAAAAAGTGCAGTCTCTGATTCTGTGATGCCACATCACCTGTGGTGCCATGTGCCTGATTAAAGGTTGGACTTCCTCAGGCTTTTGCCTGATTTACAAAGCCACTGCTCAACCCAATGTCAGCTCAGGAGCAGAGGATGACACATTCTCTTACAGCAAAAACATGATGAGAGGAAGTGGAGGACTCAGGGAAATCCACAGTCAGTCCATTTTTTTCAGCTCCCTCTGCAAATAGAGAAATAAGCGAACAAAAGGAAGGTGAGAAAATCATGAAAAAATAGGAGGAAAGGTCCTCAAGGGAAAAAAACCCACCAAACAACAGGATGTCTGTGCAACTGAGATCTCTGCTGATCTATGGCCTTTGTGTGCTGCTCTTCCTAGGAGCAGTTGGGTGCCCTGGTAGGTGGGTATCTCTGGAAACATCACAACATCTGGATCTCTCTTCCATTCCCCAGACTGGAGCAGGGGCTCAGGCTGCAAAACTCAGCTGAACCCTAGCCCATTCCCCTTCACACATCTCAAACATTGCAAAACATTGATAATGTGAGCCTCCAAACAAGATTCTGCAGCTTGGAGTCAAAGAGAGGCTGCTGCATTTGTTTCCCATTTCTATGAAGAAATGTTCCATTTCTGAGCGCCAAAAAACACCCCTTTTTGTAGCATACATCACAGAATGTATGAAATATCAGAGCCAAATCCTGTGAACTCTGGGTGTAATCTTTACTGCTGAAGTAGATCCCTTTCAACCCTTAGGTGTAATAAATACTATGTCAAGGTTTCACAGAACAAGAGCCAAACTGTCATTAATTGCAACATTGGAAGATCCTGATTCACTCCACCTCTCTTTGCAGATTTAACTGAGTAGCTTGTGTCAAATGCTGGCTTTAGACAGGCTGCAGCTCGGCAAGATTAGTGACTGGAGTCACCACAGTGATTAGTGAGGCTTGGCTAAGTCAAATAAAATGCACACACAGACAAAAACTGACCACTAGGGAAAATTACTCCTGGGAAATAGAGAATAAAGGAGGATATGATTTTGAAGACCATGCATTGTTTCATTATTCAGACATAAACTTTCCCTGCTGGTTGTTAGTACGTAGACAAGAGCATTGTGGCCCCTGTGGTCCCCAGAGGAAAGTGCCCATCACCCTATGAAAGAACCTATCACCCTGTGGGGGCTTAATGTGTCAGAAAGTAACTGGATACAGATACAGGAATAGTTCTTTATACATTTCAGACTTTAATCTTCATTAGAAATCTCACCTATTATTTTGGGATGGAAGAAATTTCTGTCTTCTCCTCACTGTCAGGTTTCAATCCTCAGACAATTAATATGCATCCTACACTTGTATTTCTCATAGAACTTCTTTGGACATTAGAAGAAATTTTGTGTGCAAAGATAGATGCAATACAGGGTCAAAGAAAGCAAGCTAGGCAGTAAGCAAAACTCCCTTAAAAATTCACTTTTAAAATT
Source organism: Grallaria varia (assembly GCA_013396735.1). Classification (NCBI taxonomy): domain Eukaryota; kingdom Metazoa; phylum Chordata; class Aves; order Passeriformes; family Formicariidae; genus Grallaria; species Grallaria varia. The sequence continues at coordinate 1,397,866 of VWZG01011960.1, forward strand.
CTTTTTACTGTCCAAACAATTCAAAGAAGACTATAATATGGCCATGGTTGGAACATGAAAAGTAGACTTCTTAATTTAGCTATACTTTCTTTAGTTATTCTAGTAATTCCTTTCTAATAATTTATGTGGAAGCTTTGTCTTTGCAATATAGAAGCGTATATGCACAAGACTGTATCCCCATGCTTCTAAAAATACACCTATCCTTTCAGGTTACTCGTATTTTCAGTATAATAATCTACTGTTTATATTTAAGATACCCTTTCATTTTTTTTTTTCATGTATGCTTCATTTTTTATTAGAAAAAGTTCTTCAGTTTTTTGTAACACAGGTAATTCAAAGTTATATTAAGAAAAATTATCCGGATTGAATATCCACATATTACAATTAACAGGAAAAAAAAATATTTTCTTTCTTCCCACTGGAAAAAAATTAACTGCCTCCTATGAACCAAGTTATCAGCATAAGAATCTGAGAATTTCTGTCATTTAAATGATATTACCTCATTTTTTTAAGTTCATTAAGCTGCCAGTGCAGGTGTGATCAAGTGATCTGATGGAATTCCCTCAGCACCTACTGAGCCAAAGATTAGTTCACCACTTGTGTCAAAATAAGTAGTATCAAGGCTACTCTAACTTTTGAAGCTGGGGATTGTTCCAATGAGCTGCTCCAGAAGCCAGAAAGAGGTAATTAAATGAAATTCTTATCACCTTTTCCCATTTGGAATCAGATTTACTTATACAAATAACAATACATAAAATAATAACATCATGGAATATAATACAACACAATCATAGAATTGTAGAAGCGTAGAACCAGATGAGTTGGAAGAGACTTCCAAGATCATCAAGTCCAACCCTTGATCCAACACCACTG
>VWZG01011960.1:1398754-1436842 GCA_013396735.1 Grallaria varia
CTGGGGTCTTCTTGGTGGGGCTGAGCAATAGGATAAGAGGCAATGGGCAGAAACTGATACACAGAAAGTTCCACCTGTATATGAGGAATAACTACTTTTCTGTGCAGGTGGCCACAGACTGGAACAGATTGCACAGGGAAGCTGTGCAGTCTCCCTCACTGGAACCATCTGGTCACAATGCAGTGAAATGTGCTCCAGGTCGATAGGATGACCCTAACAGAGTAGGGAGGTTTGGCACCGAATGACCCACTGTGGTCCCTTCCAAGCCTACCCACTCTGTGATTCTGTGATTCTGTATCCTGGACTGCATCAAAAGCACTGTGGCCAACAGGTCAAGGGAGGGGATTCTGCCCCTCTACTCTGCCCTTTGAGACCCCACCTGGAGTGCTGCATCCAGCCCTGGGACCCCCATAAGGACATGGATCTTTTGGAGCAGGTCCAGAGGAGGCCACAAAGATGATCACAGGGCTGGAGAACCTCTCCTGTGGAGACAGGCTGAGAAAGTTAAGGTTGTTCAGCCTGGAAAAGAGATGACTCCTGGGAGACCTTATAGCACCTCCCAGTACCTACAAGAGAGCTGGAGCTTGTTACAAGGGCCTGTTGTGATAGGATGAGAGGTAATGGTTTTAAACTGAGAGAGAGTAGCTTTAGATTAAATTTTAGGAAGAAATTCTTTACTGTAAGGGTGGTAAGGCACTGGAACAGGTTGCTCAGAGAAGTTGTGCATGGACCATCCCTGGAAGTGTTCAAGGCCAGGCTGGATGGGGCTTTGAGCAACCTGGTCTAGCGGAAGGTGTCCCTGCCCACAACAGCGAGGTTGGAACTAGATGATCCTGAAGGACCCTTCACACCCAAATCATTCTGTGATTCTATGATACACCTGCACATTGGAGAAACAGACACTTTACGGCTGACCTTCAACAAGTACAAAGGTGAGGCTTATGACCATGCAAGACTGGCCTCTTGCTAATTGTCTTATGACAGAGAAATTTAATCTTCCAGGACACATGAGCGTAGTGACAGACCTCAGTGTCTCCTGAATAACAATTCAAATGCATATATTTAATTAGCCTTTTGCACTCATTAATTAAATGTTTATAGAAAACTTTACAGATAGGCAAATGTTTGCAAAAAACCCCTTCTCATGTCCGTCTTACCATAGGGATGGATATGGGGGCAAAGCAACACTGATAGTTAAGATAGCTCTCAATCTTCCTAGAAAATTTAAATATATTTTGTTTCTGTGCTTTCACGACTGCAGGAAAGGCAACTCCTCTGGGATTTATCCTTTTTTAGACTACCAAATGTGACTACAATTGCAGGGAATATTGCACACTTTTGTCTGTATGTACATATAAGACATAGGAGTTCTTATATGGGGTGGGGACTTTTGTTAGCACTGTTTACATATGAAAAAAATCACTTCACTTAGGAAAAAAGCTGCATGGAAAAAAACAATCAAAATTGCCTAAGCAATACTATCACATAATTAGATCGCCTGGCATAAGTTTAATACACGAAATGTCCTCAGTTCTCATGCCATTCTCTGTCTTGACTGAGGAAGGAACTAAAGGACCAGACTTTTTCCATTGCTAAATTTTCCATTGTGTAATTTGATGTGTTCATGACTGCAGAAGCTCTGTTAATCAATAAATCACTGGACAACTTTGATTAATTAACTAGTCAACAACTCATAAGACAGTTCAGTCAGAACATCTGCATTTCCTTTTGTCCTATGTGATTTTTAGTGAAGTAAAATGTGGCTGTTTCTGTTCCAAGACTGTTTGCTTTAAATGTTCTATGGAAGAATTATGGATTATTTTTGTTTACACTTCAGTAGCAACTGACAACATCCTCTAAGCTCTAAGGCTTAATTTGTGCTAGGTTTTACAGGATCCCATGCTAACAGGCAAGGCTGGGGGTAGAAAGAGATGCACAGTAATTCCAGGGATGCTTGTCCATATCACTGCACAACCCTGGGGGCAAAGCCAGCACCAGAGCTCGGATGTCTGGAATCCTCACGCAGCGCCTTGCCAGCCACGCTGCCTGTCCTATGAGTAAATGCATAATGCTGTGGTCTAAACAAACAGCATTGTTTTCAAAGACAATTTGCCAGCATGATCTTTCCTGTAAAAGGAACCATTTTATTAGCACTCTGGGTGGGATACCATCTTCCAACAGGATGTCTCCCATGGAGTCATCAAACCTGCGCTTCAGTGTTGGGTGCTGAGTGCAGTCATCCTTCCAAGTCAGTGCCCCAGCCTCTTTGGTGGGATACGTGGAGGTGGAGGACATTGGCAGCAAGCAGCACAGGGGCACATATGGTAGGTGACAGCATTTTCCCCTCTGGAGAAAACCAGAATTTGCATGTGTCTTATTTAACAGAAAATAATTATGACTGTGCATGGGGTTGGGTTGTAGATTTAGTCAGAGTGGTGTTGCTTGGATGCCTGTCACAGGAAACAGACCCTGAAAAGGGAGATAAATATAAACTTTAAAAATTGTAAACTTAATCTTTCTTCTCACCTATGTTTCTATTGAGCTGCCTCAGATTTCAAATCATTTCAAGAATGCAGCAAGGAAACACAGCACTTCATATTACAGATGTATATTTTTTATTATGCTGATCAGGGTCTTCAGTTACTTAGCGTTTCTTGCTTTATTTCAAATTTAATGCACTGACTTACCACCTGACATTTCCAAACTCCCCTGATTAAGGGAGCATTCAAAACCTTCCTCCCACTCCCAAGCCCACCAGAGACCTCTGAGCCACCCTCAGCTGCTCATGCATGGAGCATTCATGCTCCTATAACCTCTGTACTTAGGACTGCACCATGGGCTGGTTTGTTTACATATGTGAGTTGCTACACTTCTTTCCTTACAGTGGTTCCAATTCATCTGTACGCCTCACACTGTTTTCATCACTGTTCCTCACTCTCCTCCATTTCTGTAGTTCTCCTTCACAAATCCTTGTTACAACTGGATGAGAAAAATATGAAATGCTGGGATTACCTAGACAGAAATCCCAATATTTCGAGCAGATCTGTTGCTGATCTTTTCAATTCTGACAAAACCAAGCAGTTTTCCTATCATTTGCTGGAACACATGAGAAACAAAGTGGAGGCCAGGGTGTCTTCCCCCACGGCACAAGTAGTAACACAGGTTGGTAGTCTACCCAGAGCACCATCTGAGACTTTGATTTCAAGTACATGATAGCACCGTTTCCATCTAAAGCAGCCAACAAACAAGCAAACCAGAAAACATTACCCAGGATGCTTTACCTTGGTACACTTTTTTTTTTTAACTTGCCTTAGAAACAAAAAACAGAGGCTATGGAGCAATATATTGAAAAAGCTGAACCATACCAACCTTTGAAGAATCCCATACAAAATACTACTTTAAATGAAAAGTATATGTGTTGCACTTTGGACCAGGTTGCCAACTGATGTAAAACAGTTCAGCTCCTTTAATCGTATGGGGCTATGCCAACTTGCATCAGCTGAGGATCTGTCTAATAATAATATGTGAAGCAGGGCTTCACCACATACTGTACTGAATGTTGGAAAACATCCTGTACTTAAATGCATGCAGCCCTTTAAGTCAGAGTATGAGACTGGCCACATTGTTTGACATAAGGGTTAGTTTTCAGATAGTGAAATTTCAGTTGCCAGGTGCCAGAGGCAATTTATCAGACACTCATAAAATAAAGATCAAAAAGCCCATCAGTCTCCCACTGCATCTGGGATCTAGGAAGGAACACTTACAGCCCCCTATCCTTTAAACAGCTCTCACTTAAAGAGCTCACTGTTTATAATAACAAGAAAAGGAGAAAGGGGTCAGGTCAAAACCAGCTGAACAGCAGGTGGTGTTATAAAGTTTTTTTCCACAGCTAGAACCTTTGTGAAATAGTAGTTCAAATGTACTCATACAAGCCTGTTTCATATTTTTAATTTGTATTTTTAGATAATTTTTGGCAATTAGAATACAAGTCACACATGACTTGACTTCCCTTTCTCTGCTGTTTACTCCAATCCATTACAAAAATAATCCTGAATGATTTCCTTTCATGCCTTCCTTTTGACTGAAAGCCCTTGTTACACACTACCAAACTCAGGTTTTAGATCCAGAACGAAAATTCCTCCAAAGTTCAAAGGGGTACCCAAGCTGTGTTCCTGTTCATAACCAGCTTAGCTGGAATGGTGCAAGATGAGAAGTTTGGATTCAGATCTGAACCGTACTATTGTTTAATATTTAATGAGCACTTACAGTCACTCTTTGCTGAAGTCAGAGATGTGAACCTTGCCTTCTGAAATGTTTCACTCTCGAGGCTCTGGTGCTGCCCTCAAGCTTTCTCAGTGGGATGGAAGAAGCATCTCCCCACCTTCAAAGAATGTGGCACATTCTGGTTTGAGTCCACCTCTCATGAGCCACTCCTTAGAGACAAAGCAGCCAGACTCTATCAGGCAAGCATTAGCCACACATGTTCAGAGTTGTCACCAAAAACTCACATATGAACGCCCCTCAAATGAGATAAATATAAGATACATCGCTATTCCAGAAGAGTCAGTGAGTGTCACATGAAAGCCTCATCTCTAGTCTGTAACTGACCATGACAAGCTGATCAATTTGATACACTAATTAAAACATAGCATTACCAGTGAGGACACAGGATCAGAGGAAATATTCCCATGTTGTACTAAGCACTCCTATGAAGTCCGGAGCATACACAGCTCCCAGAGATCTCAGCATTTCTTGGCACTGAACACAGTGGAGCAGAGGAAATGGAATTTGCTCTGACTTATTTTAATCCCTTAATTTAAGTACCTGCTCAGGTTCCATGTATAGTAAATGGAAAGAAGAAGGTATCTAAATTAATATTCTAATTGCAGTACACATCATATATTCTGCATCATCCTCCAGAGGTGTTTGCCTTCATCAGTCAGGTTTGGGAGCTCTGGCTCTCACATGAAATACCTAAATTAGATCCTTACTACAGGCAATGTGAATGACCTCACTGATAAAAACATCATTTTTTGCAGTGTGTGCTGTTTGCTCATGCATCCTTTCAAAAGTGTTCTCCGTTGCTTTTACCTCCACTGAGTCTCACAGTTTCTTCACCACAGCACTGATTAGTTGTTGGGAACAGCAGTGCCTCCAAGTTCACAAACACAGTGCTCATCATTTTTCAAAAATGCAAATGTTTGTCAACAGTTACTGCACAAAGGCAATACAAATCCATGGGAAAGAAGTGGTGTGTCTTGGATACAAAAGTAAAATGACTATCATTAGTATTATTTGTTGGCAAATGTGACTTTTGTAACAGTGACCACAATATTGTTACCGTACATCAGCATTCACTGAGGTTAGTACCCTCTAATTTTCTGACTGCTATAGAGCTTCCCAAACACCTTGTCCCAGAAATCATTTTTCTATTCCAAAGCATGAGTCAGGTCTCCCATCTGCTTTGGACATCCATTCAAAAAAGCTTACTTGGCCTTAATCCCAGTCACTGAATTCTGTGTGGTATCCAGTACAGTATATGCATTATTTTGAAATGCTGTAATATTGACTGTTATCTTTGCTTTATAACTCTGAGCCCTTAGAGCTTTCCTTTGTATTTCCAGCATTCATTTCCCAGGCAGTTTTATAAAAATGTAATGAGGTGCTATTATTAAAGCCTATTAACTTATACAGGCTTGTTGCCTGATGAGAACTCAGTTTTATTTTCCTTAAGCAGCAGGCCAGATTGCAATCAAGTAGTTTCTCCAGCGAGTATCCCAACAAATTCATCACCCTATTTCTTAGTCTGAGATAATGCCACAGCAGAGACCAAGCCAAAACTTTCCTTTTTCAAAGTTACAACGAAGACATATTACTCTTTTCACAGTAATCGGCTGTAACAAGGTAATTCTTTCCTTCATTTTATTGTTTCTTTTTCAACTTTAATCCCAGAAATCAGACTGAGATATTTATGAATTGTGCCGAGCTCATGAGTTTTAATTAACATTTTTACATAACTGAATAATTTCTATAATTTTTTTCTTCTAGCAAGGTTACCGTAGGCTAGTGCAGCACGTATAGGCATGAGACCACACAAAGGAGGAGGCTTTGCATTCCAGGTCATCGTCTCCAGGGGCCGGAGCAGAGCAAGGGCTGCCAAATTGCTGTAGATGGGCCCCAGCTCCGCCCTGCAGCTGTCAAGGCCCTCCCACGCACTGACAAAGCGAGATTTTCCCACCCTTCTCTGACCCCCAGGAGGGTGCCTGGTATGGCAACCTGCCGAAAGCACCAAGGTGTTAGGCATATTTGCTCTAAAGGGCTGGAGGAGGAGAAAGACCTTGCAATGAAAGCACAAGGTTGTCTGGCTTCAGTCCCCACTGAAGTGGTTGCACGCTGCTCATCTGACCTTGCAGTTTACTCCCTTTACTGCCATTCTGTTTTGACTTTGTGTTTCATAGAGCATGAGAAGAGAACTTCTAGCTGTGATAAGTGGGAAAACACGGCAGTCAAACTGCTCGTGTTATCAGTGTACTTTGTGAAGGTGGGGCAAAACTTAAAAAAAAAAAAGGATAGCTTTTCAGTATAGAGCAGGGAACACAAAGAACAGATTCATTATGAGATAATGCAATACATTTTGCAAATATTCATAATTCAGCAGCTTGGATATGTGATTCTACTCTTACTCCCAAATGTTAATATTTCATATATATTGGGCTCCCAAATCACAAAAAACCTACATCTTCTGGCATTGTAAATATCTCAAGAGATTCCTTAATTGATATACTTGTGAGTGTCCCAAATGTACAGATTTTTGGAAAGCTACTTTAATTGAACTGGAATTCATCCTAAATTTCCTTGGCACCCATCTGTCATTATCTGAGGCAATTTAACAAGTATTTCATAAATACCAGGCCTAAGAAAAAGTGCTACCTCAAGTTTTCTCCATGTATAGCACATTAAGGGGATGGCTGAGCAAGAATTTCATGGCAGCTCCATCAGGAAAGGATCCAGATAACATTATATTCCTAGCAGGGCAGTCACTTTGAAAGAGGTTTCCACATATGCTGCATAGTCAGTTGAGGAAAATGTAGTGTCTTTGAAGGCTTCTATTACAATATTCAATCCAACTCATTTTAGGCACAATTTTAGGCAAGTGGGACTTCCTACAGAGCAGGCACAGGTTACTGAGGCAGGTGAGACCCACCTTAAATTAACAAAGGAAAATTGACTTAGTTTTATGTAAGGCCTTTCTAGGGCACCAAAGGTAACAGTTCACACTTCAGTCTTTTGCACCTGTTTCTGAACTTGGCTTTGCCCACGCATCTCCTTAAACCAGCTAAGAAGCCAATCTTGAACAGAACAGCAAAACCTTGAGATAACTGAATTTAGATTTCCCTCTATAAATTTCCTGCATACTGAAGCCAGAAAAGATTGTCATGGTCACCTGATCTGCTGTATAATATACCACCTACATTTTCTATCATAATATATTTTATGATAATATACTGGCTTTTAAAGAAATTCATTTATAATTATACACTTTCAAACTCCACGCTTCCTTAGCTAAGTTGCTCTAAACTTTCATTAATTATAGTACAGGTTAAGTTTCACATGTCATTAACTTGGAGGAGTATGATTTAAAACAGAACTTGTGAGATTACCACTTCTATGTGCATTGGTGTGCAGTTAGACAGCAAAATATATGCCTACATATAAAAATTGACATACTTATTTCTGGTGTGAACCTTGTCATTAAATGGAGTCAATTATTCCTCTTAGCTATTCAAAATTCTACCAATTCCTTCCAGTACAAGCCAGGTTCAGTTCTTGGCTGCTTTCTTATGCTGGCTCTGTGATTTTTTCATCTCTATTTTTTCCACTCTCTTAAAGTCATAACTACTTTCTCCTTTCCCTCCTGTCCCTCTGCTCCCCATCCCTTCAGCAGCATGTCTGACATGCCTTATCATGCCAGAAGCAAGCTTCCTACTCATGTCAACCAAAGCTCTGGGATACAGTTCCCGTCTACCTCTGAAGCCTTCCCTCTGCCCATTCCCACGGTCTCTCTCCAAGCACCTCCCAAGCCTTCAGCCTATCTGCTCCAGTTGGCTCTTTTCCTGCTCCCTGTGGTCCTCAGGAGCTGCCAGCTGGCCTGCTCTCTCGTCTTCCTCAGAAAATTAGATACTTTTGCTGTCCCCACTACCTAATGTGGAGTCAGGTTCATGTAACCCCATCTCAGAAGGAGAGCTCTAAACTCCTCTTTTCGCTCTTGCCTCACAGCTGACACTATTTCTGGGGCCAGACTGATGAAAGGAAACCAAAATGTTGAGCACGGTTCTGACTAAAGGCATAATGAGCTGGCTCATGGACATCAGCTGCTGGATGGCCCCGAAGTTCCTTGATGGTTTTTATGAGCACGTCACTACAGATTTGCCTGCAGTTCCAAGTCTTCATTTGCTTGTTTGAGAGGCAGAAGCATCTTAGTTGTATGCAAAGCTAGTGAAAAAAAANAAGGAGCTGTCTTTCTCCCTTCGCAGTACTTGAAAGTTAAAACTGGCCATGCAGTTTGGTTGTAATGTCTTAAGTAGCCACTGATTCTTTGTTTTGGAGTGTTAATGTCTAGTTTATAAATTGCCAAGTGTTGAACTACTAATGATACAGTTATTTAAAGTTTCTAGACAAAGGGAATTACTTTTCTCATATGTTATGAGAACTAATCATCATGGGAACAAAAGGAAAAGTTGGCTACTGAACCAGAGGAACTAACAGATCCATTACTTTCCTGGAAATGTTTCCTTTTAGTTGGCTAATGTGCATTATGAGCTAACGATAATGCTGCACATGACTGTATGGAAGGGATGACCTTTTTCTGTCTATTCTCTGAGCAGACAGACAAAATCTATCTCCATTTCAGACACCACACAGGACATTAGTATGTTTTAGTGTCTATTTACACTAGAACTGGGTGCTAGGACAGCTCTGTAATTTCTAAATCACAGCTGGTTCATGTCTGGGCCATTGAGCACACAGCCCGCACCCATTTACATGGACATCCCCACACGTAAAAAGCTCCGTTCTTTGATTGTATTTCTCATCCTTTTTGATTATCTAACCAGGAAAGCTGTTCTCTTAGAAGACTTATTTTCAAGCTGCCTTCTGGGAGTGAACTTCGTTTCATTTGACAGACGTAAATGAAAAGAAATTAATATCCATTTCCTGCTGTGCCTTTCTCCCAAATGCTGTTCTGAACCTGGCTTGCATTTATTTCCTCTGTTCTGACAGAAGGTGGCTCATTCTTACTCCTCCCAGCTTCATCTTTTTTTTGACACCCATGATATGTTGGAGGGTTCAAAGAACTCAGTTCAGTCTTTATTTATTCCAAATTAGTGGGAAAAAAATTATCTCATTCTAGAAGTGGTTCTTCTCCCTTCTTTCCCTCCCTCCCTCCACAAGCACAGACAGAGGAGAGGACGAATACCTGGTAACAACTCGAGACGGGATGGGGGGATTGCTGTATGATTATCACTTTGTCCTGCAAGGCTTAAATGGCGCTACATGTCCTCCAGAAGAAAGTACTCCTGTCCTAAAAGAACTTTTACACCTCCTTGCCTCCTAGTTTGAAACATTGTTTCATTGAGGAGAGGGAGAGATTTCATTTCTATTTTTAATATACTTCAAAATTATTATGGTGCTGAAATTCCTCCTGCATCATGTAAATCTCACATATATGTTGTCATGCAGATCCGCCTGATTTTTGAAAATTTGCTTCGTCCTTCAGGCTGTAAACTATCTTTTACAGCAAGATCTGTGAAATCTGAGGCCAAAGTAGCATCACACTCTTCATAAATAAATACAGTTTGAGAAGGAGGATCTTAAATAGGGCTTCTTAATTTCTGTGTGTGTGTGGGAGGGCTGCACTTGTCTTTGTGTGCCAGCAAATACCTAAGATGAAGTGTGGGACGGCTAGTTTTTTGGTTATACCAAATCCTGTATAGGAACGAGAGATTAAGGTAAGGTAGTATGTGAAAAGCTGAAGGCTTTACTCTGGTTTTGTCTCTGATTTAAAGCACTTGTGAGTCAATTTTTTCTGGAAAACACAGAAAGTAAGTTTTATTATGCTTGTTGATTGACTGCCTCTGGCCCAAGACAGTAAATGAAGTGCAGTTACTCTTGGATTATACCCAGTTTCACCATTACTGATTGATCTTCCACTAAGCAATCAGCACGAAAGGCTCGTCATCTGCTGCTGCTTGGCAGAGAGGAACTCACAGTGTCAGGATGGGACCGTAATCAGGAAGGCAAAACCAGACTGCTGGAGCAACTCAGACTTAATGCCAGTTTTGCAATTCACCTGCGGTGTTACATCCTTTACAGCTGGGAATGTTTCATTAAATACCATATATCGTTTAAAAAGCTGTTTGCCAAGCCTTTTTGCTTTTCCTTTTAAGTCTAGAGCCAGTAAAGTAACAACTTTCTAGACAACACAGATAGTTTAACTTCAGCAAATGTACTAATGCTGATAGTGTCCAAGAAGAAACATTTCTGACAAGGACCGAGCAGAGGCTGCACAGCTGATAAGGAAATTATTTTTTAAATGAAGCCAGAGGAAAATGGAATAAAGATAAAAAGAGTAATCAAACACTTTATAGTTGGGTGGGTTTTTTTCAAGTCATAGAAATCTGCTGGATTAATACAAAATCAACAGGACTGCCCCAGTAAGGAACAAAGTTATCTTGAGACTTCTTTATCAAATGAAATATTCTAAGAATCTGTTTCAATTAAAAGCAGTACTTCTATCTTTTACCAAATGCAATCTTATATTTGGCACAGCTTAAGTGACAAACGGCAGATATTTAAACAAACAGGATTTTAGCCAAGGAAAAGGGACAATATCTATTCATTTGGTTTGTTTAGAGTCCATTCACACCTTGCCTGACGTCTCTAGTTCTTGCACAGATGTAGCAAGGGAACGGATGCTTTGTTGCTTGTTGTCTCTTCCCTCCTACATAGCAGTGAGTTGGTATCACAGGGCACCAGCAGAGCCCTGCTTATACAGTGCTACTCTCTCCCCCTTCTGGTAGGAAGAACAAGGCTGGATGCAGCCCCAAAAGCAGAATTGTCCCTTCTCACATGACACAAATCACATATACTGTGTTAGTGTGGAGTTAGTTCATTGTAATTCTTCCTTCTTTGTCTCCCTAAACTTCATTCCCCTCTCTGAGAGGTTTGTCCCAGACAGGCACACCTGGGCAGTCCCATATGTCTTTCTACCTTTGGACTGCAGAATGAAAAGGGTCCTGGGGTTCTCTGTTTCAGAAAGGTAGAGAGGTTTATCAGTGCCATTCAAAATATGCATCCTCACTTAAAGTAGCTACCTAGTCACTTCAGTAGTTAAACTTCAAGTGCTATTTTGGAGTAAAGCCTGGGAACTGAGATTTGCTAGATGTGCCCCAAAGGAGGATTTGTCTGGTTTTAAATTGTGAAATACTCCAGCTTCTGGTATTGTTGTTCCTTTTTATTTCTCAGAGTAAACACATATTGCTACTCTGATGTGCCTGTTCCTTCAAATGTTAACACACAAGAGTAAACTTTTATGGTTACACAGATCAAAGGGTTGTACAAAATTAAGAACATGCAGTAAGTGTTTGTAAGATCAGGAATGTAATCTACTGCGCCCAAAATAAAAATTCAGAGAACTTAGAGAAAACTTTGTAGGGATTTTCTTCATCTTGAATTCAAATGAATACATCAGAATGGCCTGAAGCAGAATATGAAACCTTGGAGTTTCAATCTACTTCATGAATTTTCTCTCTAAGGCAAAGAATAAACAACTTACAGAAAATGAAATTTTGCTTCTGGCTCTGCAAACTAAATTTCTGTGCTTAACTTTATGAACAAAATCTTTGATGTCTGTGGGTTTACTCTAAAATGGTTTGTCACACACTGAATCTGTGTGACTTACTTATGGCCTGGCACACTTAGATATACGTTTTGCAGAGTACTAAAAGCAATCATTGGTCTTACATGTGTAAGTTAGCTTTCATTCCAAGGGATTTTTTAAATACCTGGATTTTTTTAAGCAATCCATAATATAACAGTTCTTCCTTGCAGATGAAAAACACAGCTTCTTCAACACTCGCTGCTGTACTTTCAATGCATATAATATTGCTATCAGCTGCCTATTGACTTAAAAATGTTTGATTTCTCTCTCGTACTTAGCAAGATTAAAGGCTTAAATGTTCTGTTATACCATACCATATATTAAGAGGAAAGACCAATTTTGGCTGCCTACAACATTCCAAGACCTATTTAAATAATATTAGCTAAAAGCTCAAGTTGTATAAATGCTTAAATCTGCAGATGTATAGCTTTGATTAACAAAGTCCTTTAAGGACCAAAATCTCCAATTTACTGCTTTTGAAAGGTCTGCCATGCTCCAGGGAGATGTACTGTTTCTTGGTGGAGCCCTGGCAGGACTCAGTGATGTATTCACAGGATCTGTTCACACCCACTGAATTACACTTAGGAAAAAGTCTGTGGAACTCCCCTAACCACATCACTATGATGGTTAAAAAGCTCCAAATTAAAGCAAATTTCTGCTTTTCACTTGCTTAGCTCACTGGCAACTACAAGCAAATGCTTCCATTTCTTCTGTACTCTCACATACTATTAAGTGAGGTCTCAGTGAGGGTTTGTTGTGTGCTGGGTGAGCTATGACACCACACAAGCACCTGGATGAGAGCTCAGCAGAACTGCTGACACCAGCCTCCTGCCAAAAGCTCAGGGGCTGGAAGGTCAGATTAGATAAATCAGCTCTGTGAGAAGAGAAGACATTCTCGGTGTTAGATGCTGAGGGGAGATGGTCACATTCCCATCAATTGCAAAAGTTCAGAACCTTTTTTCAGTCTGTTCTGAGAACTGCTGGGGTTAAGGTTATGGGCATTAAATTTAGGAGTTATGGTTCTCTGATGGGTGTAGATTCCATAAATCTCAATTCTTACCAAATTTGGGGGGTATGGGTTGCTGCAGTAGGCAAGGAGCATCAACTGCTCTGGGCTTGGAGAGTGGCTGTGTTTCAATCTCAAGCTTCAGCTTGTTGTTTGAAGAAATCAGAAAAACATTGTCATTCTGATGAACAACTTCAAGAGTTCTTCTATTTATTTGCTCATTTTTTGTTTAGCTAGTGGGTTCTTGTTTTGGATTGTTTGGTCTGGTGCATTTCTCCTCCCTCTGCGACATTACACATTGGCAGGCTTGGGACAGACCAGCACTCTGAGAGGATACCAAGAATTCCCTTGGCTGGCTGGGTCTTCTGCACGAAAATTAATGCAAAGAAATACACAGAGGCTTAGATTTAATGATACAATCATCCTAGCTAGCATTAGGAGTAGTGATATATATATAAATTCACATATATTGTACATTATAAATGTAATGCCATTAAACTCTGATCTTTTAACAACTATTATTTTAAAACAGGACAGGAAAATATAAAACCTATGATCTTTTTAGCATATCATTCTTTTTATCCTGTGAAATAATTTGTTACCCTCTCTCCATACAGATTCATTTGGCATTTCTTCTATATTTTAACTGTATATCAAAACTGTATCTGCTTTGCTGGATGACTGATCCACATCTCTCTCATGTGCATGCATGTTACCATCATTAGTCATGGGTGAGATCACATCAACTATCACAGAAAGACCATTAATTACTCTGAAATTGCTTCAGTCTTTCACTAGAAGTTCTAAAGCTCGAATTTGGAGCATAAACACATCCTTACATATTTTTCTCTTAAAACTTATTTCTTGCTTACAATGAAGTTCTGAAGATTAGCAGTGGCCAACTGAGTTTTAATGTGGCACTGTAAATATGTGTTCCACTGTGCCATGTAAGCATGAGTCAGTCCAGCTGATGATCCGCATCAGACCATACACCTGGCAAGCATCAAGAAGATACTAAACCTGCTGCCTTGAAGAAGACACCACAACAAAACTGATTATACTAGGGAATGCATACAAATACCTATATCCTTTTTGTCATAAGAATTATACTGTGAATCAACTCTCCTCTCAAATATGGACTTCTTGGTCATTAAATGCTTTCCAGGCCTGTCCCAGCCACATGTTACCCATGGGTACCTTTTGTAGCCAGTCTGTTTGTATACTTCATTGTAGAAAGGTACCATCAGGCATTTCGTCAGGCTACCCGAGATGGCTCCCAGGAAGATGGAGATGTACTGATCAGAGAAAACACGTGTTTCTGGACACTCTTGAGAATCCCTTTACAATTAACAGAGACAACTACAAATTCACCAGGGACTACTGTAGAATATAGAGATGCAATCATATCTTACATTACACATTAGCATTATACGAGGCGTTCAATAATTATACACAGTCAGATTGTGTTTGAAATTTCTCTGTGGAGTACCTCCAGTTTTCTTACAGATACTGAAACAGATCTAGGCACCCACTGTATTTTTAATTTTTTAATTTATTGAATATGCTGGTTTTTTAATGATCTGCAAAAGCACCAATTACTTTACTTCACAAGTCAATTAATGATTTTAAAGGACCATATTTGTGTTCAAACTTGTGCCTTAACTATTCATTACTGTATATATTGTCAATCACTTATATGCTTATTTGTCAATTGCTTTTATGGAATATATACCAACTCTTCATTCCTGGTCCTCTAAATCATTTACTACTTGTCTTGGCAAATCATGTTTTTCTTTGCTTAAAAAAATGAAAGACAGCTACAGTCATATGATTGTAACCATTCTGGAATAACACTGCCAAGTGAAAAAATACTACTGGAATCTCAAAAGGTCTCCATATTTCAAGCATGTACACAAGTTACACTCCCAAAAGAATTAAGAATTCAAGGGCACAAAAACCTCTCTTTCAGCTGGGCATGATGTGCCCAGCAGAGGCTGACCAGAAGACGCTCAGCATTACCTTAGCAGTAGATGCTGTGAACAGGGGAGAAAAGCTGGAAAGGGGATCAGTATTACTTTGCATGGAAAATTCTTACGTGCTTCCTTCCAAAGCCCAAATGCGCATTCTCTGTGGAGCCTTAGAGGAAGATTTCTACCCTGCTCATATCCAGTCATGTGATGAAAGGTCCTTCTTTCTGTCTAGGGAGAAACTTCACCCCAAGGGAAGCACAACGAAAGGCACAGGTTTATTTTATGCTGAATTCTTTCTTTACATATGGCAAAGATGTAAGTTCATCTAACAATGGTCTAGTATGATATGTCAAAATCATAGGATTATCCTAGGCTGTTCGGATACACTATGCTGATCTACATCAGTATCGGTTTGATTTGGTGCCAGGTTTAGAGGTGTTTTGGACTCTGATAACGAGACACATGATGGGGGATAGAAAAACAAATTGAGAACAAATACAGGGTTTTCTAAGGGAGTAAAATGCAATCAATAGCAAAACAGATATTTCTGGTGATAAAAAAAAAAAAAAAAGCCTTTGGAAACCAGCCATTCTTAGGATAAATTATGTGCAAGAAGGAGAATCTCAGAGGGGTTCCACTTCATCTATATACCTCCCACTGTTTTCATCACTGTAGCTCATGATGAGCCCTCTCCTCGATTCCTGCCAGTCTCCTTCACTGACCCTTATGAACTTTCCTCTTCTTCTGGTTTTATGCTTTTAAATTGCTCTAACTCTGCCGGTAAAAGAGAATGTCTATATGACTGATACACCCACTCACCTTGGGATGAATGCTTTATTGGTTTGGATGTCATCATATTCCTCAGAATCACATTTCTCCCTCCAGCACATATGGCAAGCAGCTGTATCATATGGGCACTACTTTTACTCACAGTTTAAACCTGTGAGACTCAGACATCCAAAATTAAAAAAACAAAATAATACCTCTGACCTTTTCTTAGCCAAATGCTACTTTTGATCAGTGAAGAAGCAAAGCAGATCAATAAGAAAGCAGAAATTCAGCAAGGAATATGAGTTCCTGCATCTTCAAAAGATGATATTTCAAAGGAGAAAGGGCATTATTAGTCCATATCTGTATGAAAAAAAAAAAAAAAAAGGTGCCTGGGTTTCTGATTCTGTTTTCTTCAATTTTCTTTAAGAAACAATAGTGTATATTTGCATCTGGCATAGTCAGACAGCAGAGTGCTCTAAAAATAACATCCAGTGTTTAACTAGCACTTTTCATTCAGATATCTTATAGCCATTTACAGCGATGGATAAGTCACACTATCCCCACTTTACAAGACAGAAGAATCATGATAATGTTGAGTTAATTCACCTGTCCAAAGATAACCCTTATTTTCACAAAAGGGACAGGACTAGATTTATGGAAATCCAAGAAGCTGAATCCTGTTCTTCCCTTCACTCATTTTATCATATTTCCCCCTGGCAGCACATTGCACGTTAGGTGATGAGGGCCATGGGACTGTCCACGATACCCTCATGCTGTGCACACCCCAGCTGCATCTGGCACTGTGGGCTAACAATGCACATGAACTGGGACAGTGGTGAATAAACACAGAACTGCTGAACGCTTAGTCTGCGGAGAAGCTTTACACCACAAAGTCAGATGATCACCTAAACTGTCTTTTAAAGACCATGAACAGAGATTGCCAGGACTGCAGAGACTGCAGTCTGAATCAAAGCCTTTACCTATTGCAAGCTCTTGGAACAAACTACATCAGAAAATCCTGTCACAGGCAATGCACAAAGGTGCGGTGCCTGGTTGCAAAGAGCCCCCCATTTGCATGGCCATCAGGACAGAAACCTTTCAGCATGACTTCACAACATGTTGCAATCAGCCAACGCTATATTTAGACTAAGAAGATTTCTTTCACTCCAGCTGCATTGAAAGACTGGAAATTGCATTGCATATACGCCCGAGAATTAGCCCCTTGACTTCATTCACTCTGCTAACCCACCGCTTGCTTTCTCCTTCACTGCTGATGTTCTGACCTTTGTCAGCCACAACAAAAAGCCTTCTCCCTAGTTGAAATGGGACTGTGGTGGGTGGGTATTTTCTTGGCACATTTATCCATTCATGCTGGAACATTACTGACACATTCTCACCTACTGACAGATTTTTTCATTTCTCCTCTTTAAACTTAGCACCTGCCAATTCCAAGGTACCAAACCTTCTGTTTACAGCCGTTCCCTAATTGTGGAAATGCAACCTTCATTTATTTTTTTTTTTTCTCACAAAGGGCTTTTTTCATGCCTTTCCCCTGTGTTGTTTCAGTTAATAGGAAAAAAAAAAGTCCTCCCAAGATACTGAAGTCTAGTGAGCATCAGGCAGAGCCAGTCATGACTGTCACCTTTTGGGATAAGCACAGAAACAGATTTAATCAGAATATTTTTCTCCCTTCCCAAAGCTTCCCTCCTCCCACTTCCAGTGGGGCTCTTTATGGCAGTCTACAGCATTCATTATTAAGAAAATAAAAGATTCTTTTCCAGTTCTCAGTGCCACAGCATACGGTGTAGCTGAGCTGTTTGCTCTGCGGGTCTTATTGGCACTGTTTATCATTTAACATTATTTGTCTTGCTATTGCTCCAGCAATCTCCTGGTGTCAAAATTGGAATGTTTCATCCCTGAAAATGGAAATACTGTGACGCTACACTGATGATTTCACACATGTGACCTCTGTAATACAATAGATCATCTTCCAAGTAGGGTTGAGATGAAAAGATGTCAGGTGATGGAGGTCAGAATCCCTGCTCCATATCAGTAACTAAAAGATCATGCCAGAATATGGCAGGAGGCTTCTTGGCAGGTGCCAGCATAGGAAAGGGAATCAAAATCTGAAACAGTTGTGAATCAGTAGGATATCCAGCAGAAGTGTTCAAATTGGGAAGTGGCCAGGACATGGAGACTAACAAGATAAATGTGCAGAATGTGCTCACTTTATTGCTAACTCATCTCCGTGTCTCCCTTTCTCCCCTGCACATTTATTACCTTTTAATGATGTTTTCCAACAGCACTGTAACTTTTCAGTGCACAGGCTAATGGGCCACAGCGTACAAATAAGAGAACAGTTAAGTTTGTTTTTTGAATACTTCCAGATTTCTGGGTGGATCCTTCCATTGTTCATCTTAATAAGTATGTAACAGTGGGATGACAGGATGGAGCAAGGGCGAGGAGATGCCGAAGGGAAGTGTAGCCATCCAGTGGTCACTCAGTGCTCAGCTACACAGTGAGTGCTGCATGGAGCCGGAGGACTTCCAGGGATTGCTCCTTAAAGCTGCGAGAGAGTCCACTGGCAGAAACAGTGCAGGACACAAAGTCACTTTACACTTCAGTGACTATATTTTGGCTTCCATGAGATGACAGGAAGTACTCCAAAACTTTAACGTAAGTCTTCCTATTAGTCAATTTACCATACAAGAGAAATATTCCTTCAATTTTACTTCAAATTTGCATTCTAGTAGTGTGAACAAGCCCAAGCTGAGCCCAGAGCCTGATGATCAGGCATGATACAATGATTTCTTATGAATGGCATCTTTGTGCGCAGAGATTTTAAAATCAGACAAAGAAGAAATAAAAAATCAGAAGTGGCACTAGTCCTCTAAACCATCAGAGACTCAAAGAGTTGATGTGACTTCCACAGTCACTCCAGGACGCTGTGGATAATACGTGAGGTGAATCTCTGTGTCCTGTGTTTTATCCTAGTGCCACTGTCACACGGCTTTATTTCATACACTGTGCATTCAGTATTGAGGAGCTCATTGATTTAAATTCACACTACCTTACATTTGCCAAGTGGCTATTAGGAAAAACACAGGAGCATGAAAAACTGCAAAAAAAACCCCCAAACAAACAAACAACAAAAAAAAAACAAACCACCAAAAAAAACAACCCTCAACATGTTAGTCATTCAGCTATAGTGAAACAACTTTTTTCTGGTCACAGAAATAGAGTGGTTAGATTTCAGGGGTTTATCTTAGGTACAACAGACAAGCCTTGTGTTTTGGGTTCCAGATAACTTCGGGCACTGAACTGTCTATAAAAAATATGATATAAATGATGTATTTTACAGATATGTTGTAAGTGATTTTCATAAAGTGCTTTCAGATGATTACAAAAGAGAGATCATAAAAGACTAGAGAATTATCATTATGTAAGGACATTTGGCCTCAAAGGATCATGACTGATAAAACTATGCATTATGATAAAGAAAGTCTATTTTTTATTAGGAATGGGGTGATAGTGTCCAGAGCTAGGTTAGGATTGCAATTTAGGTTTGAGGGCAAATTGGACCAATGCTCAGACATATTAATAGCAATATCCTGAGGCTGATTTCATGAAATTCAGGAATGTCTGAAACAGAAAATAGGCCCCTTCCACTATTGGATCCATCTGCTGTTTTGATGTTAAACATAGATATATAAAATAAAGTGTGGAGAGGTAGGATTCAAAATTCTATTCAGGTCATCTTTATTTTTCACTTTTAATTAAAGAAACCCCCAACTATTTCAGTTAATCAGGGGTTGCATACTATGAAGTATTTCCAACAAAATCTAGAACCTTAATGAAACCTCATTAGTGAGCAATGACTAGGCATATTGAGTGTTTGTCTGGGGTCAAGTCTTCAAAAAACACCCGATCATTCTTACTGGAGTTCTACTACTGCTGAAAAGTAAAATAAACCCCATTGAGTTAGGCAGGATAATCATCAGGTCAGCATTAAGCTCTTTTAAGGGACACTACATCATCTCTTCCTTTATACAGAACTAGCTTATATAATTGACATATTAAACCTCACTAATCTGGTCACAAACCCCTCTCTAATTATTAAGTTAACAGATCTATGCTGGGAGATCTTGAGGAAAGAGGAGATGAACCATAATTTCCCTTGAAGCATCTCCTTCTGGTCATTGGTCACTGCTGGGTATTGACTGCTGGACTATATTAACAATGGATCTGATCCATTGGGGCAGTTCCTTAGTCTTCTTCCCAAACTATAATAAATAAGTTTTCAAATTGAAAAATCTCTCCTGAGAAGGAAGAGATAAACTAAGTCTACAATTAATTGAAACATACTGCCTTTTTTTTTTTTTTCCTATGGTGTTTCTAGTAGGAAAGATAGAACAATTTGCTTCACAAAACTCAGAGACACCTTCCCACAAGTTGAGTCCCCTTTGGCATTCATGAGTGAATTCTTCTTCCTCAAAGATCAGTATGAATCAAATCAGCTGTTCTTGAAAATGCTTATATTTTATATATTCATATTTCTATAAACAAATCAAGTTCACAAGTATTTATCCTCCTGATTCGTCCTGAACCATGCTAAGAAGCAGATTTCATGGTACAGCTTTAGGAGTGGGTTTTTTGGTGAAAATATATGAAGCTCAAGAGGTGTGAGGAATAAGCTTCAAACCAGACCATAATAGTTCAATAAACTTAAAAAACAAAACAAAACAAAACAAAACAAAAACCCACAAAAATCCAAACCTCAAATCAAAACAAAGCAATGATCTTCAAAGCAATAAAGCTAAAGCTAATTCAATTTGTTTTCCTATGGCTTGGGATTTCAGGGATATTCTCCAGTACCTCAGAAAAGGTTAACAATGACCGACACTCTCTTTCCATCACTGTGTTTTTGTGCATAAGGCAACTCCTTTGACAGTCATATTCTGGCCTTCTCCTCAAAGAGACCCTACCTGAAAACTGTAGGACCCTAGTATCTTTAGTAGGTCTATCGAAATTAGCCAAAAAATATCAAAAGCTTTCAGAGATACAAACATGTCATCCCATACACTTGGCTTCTATTTGAAACAAAGTCAATGTAAAAAAAAACAAACAGGGTGGTGGGGAGAGAAGAGCAATTAATAACTTTTCAAAGAACTTCCTGAGTTTTGGTTCATTTCTAACAGTCTTTGGTGGAAAATGAACTCCTAGAAATTTTCTCAAAATCCAAGTAAGTCCAAGATAAGTGATGTCCTTTTGCCTGCTTCTAGAAACCATAACCTGCTAACCTTAAAGATTTGATTTTGCCTTCTGCAGAGCTGTACGCAGTTTTACTCATGGCCAAACCTGGTCTGGCTGCAACCACTACATTTGCTTCCAATTGAGTGAAGTGAAACTTTTGTGCAAGTATGTTTGTACAGAGTTCCTGAATGACGTGCGTTACCAATGAGTGCTTCCTCAGTTGTGTCAATAATTAGAAGTGGGGTCTGAACCAAAATTCTTGGAAGCAAATAACCCCATTCTTGCATTAATTTCCAACTCAAACCCAGATGCAGTTCTGAATTTCACAAATTAGTTCCCCTTCAACAATGAGCAGAACTAAAACTCCAGACCAGAACCCCCAAATTCAAGGATTTTAAAATCCAGCTCTGTGTTTTGTGGTTTGGACCCCAGTCTCTTTCTAGAGATATTTTCAAGGTTAAAACCTAGTAACGGGCAAGCAGTTCC
This sequence comes from Grallaria varia, assembly GCA_013396735.1. Classification (NCBI taxonomy): domain Eukaryota; kingdom Metazoa; phylum Chordata; class Aves; order Passeriformes; family Formicariidae; genus Grallaria; species Grallaria varia. The sequence goes on from VWZG01011960.1 coordinate 1,420,179, forward strand.
TAGTGTTTTTCTCCTCAGAAAATATTTCTATATATCTTTCAGCTGGTCAAATTATCCTATTTGAAACGCATTTGTAATGACTGAGTGACCTGGTTGTGAGCCTGTATCTGATCATTTGCAGACCCTGTTAAATAACAGCTTGTGCATGACTTTAGCAGATGGTTTAGCTAACATATAATTTCTATAGGTATATAAAATAACAGTTGGAATCAGAAAACATAATGGCCTCAAGATTCTCTCTCCATTTTTGCAAAGTCATTTTCTCCTAGTTGTTACAGCACAGCAGCAAAGGACCATACAGGGAAAATGAAGTTGGGTAAACTAAGCCGAATAATAACACTGTTTAAGCATTACTCCAGAAACTCCACTAATGTTGTATAAAAACAAGCATTTTCCAGATAGTTACAAAGGGGGAGGTCTAATATTTCTATATCAAGCAAAGCAGTTTGATCAGCACTGATTTGGTCATGGTCTTAAATGTCTATAGTCTCCAGAGAAGGTTTATTTGACATAGTCAGCAGTAAAGAACTGGTCTTGAAAAAACATCAGCAAACAATTCCACCATTTATTTCCAGGAGATAAAATATTTTAAAGGATATGCATTGTCAAAATTAAGAGGCAAGACTTTGCTCAATGGTATTTGGATTTCATTCCAGATGATAAAGAAACAATGTCTGGATTCACAGCTGAGTGTTTCCAGAGTCGGGAGGGACAGAAAATCCAGAGCATAACTTCAGAAGTAAGTAGTAATTCAGCCTATACTTCATCTGTAGCTGACTGAGGGAGTTAGAGGTCCTGGAGACCAAGGGACTACTCTGCAATACCAAGGGGCTACTCTGCAATACCAAAAGGGTCCTCCATTGTGCCCTCTTGCAGCCCTGACCCCAGCACGTGTTCCCCAGGTGCATCCACACAGCAGGAAAGACATGCTCTGCAGTTTGACCCCCTTTTTTGTGTTTTTTTTTCCATCAGGGTATAAGCTGAAATGATACGTGATAGCTTGTGTGGACCTGTGGACCTGCATTTCCTTTGGAAGAAAATCCTGACGAACAAGTGAATGAAACACAACCTCCATCTACTGCCCTCCCGGAGCTGGAATGAGGCCACGGTGCCTGCACCACTGCGCTGTAGGACCTGTCAGCCCGATGGTGTTGGCTCAGCCAAAGAGCCCCTGCGGGAAATTTCGGCTCGGAATCATCCCCTAAGAGAATCCACCGCTCCCTGCAGACCATGGAGGAAACTGAACTCTGTGCCCAGAGTTAGCCTTTGTTATCACATTTGTTAATCATTTACCCTCTATCAAATACATGGCATTATGTAATTCAGCTAATTTGAATTCTGCTGTGAACATTGGTGAATGTCTTTCATGCAGACTTGCGGGCGTTCTACACATGCCTTAATGAGAGAAAATGTCATCCTCCAGAGCAAAATGAACAGATATATCAGAAAGTTCTGTCAAAATGCCTCCTCAGATATATTTTTCTTAAGTATTACAAGCCACAAAAAAGGATACAGATCTGCAAAAACGCTTATAGTTCCCATTCCTATTTTTATTTCTCACCTGCCCTATGTCCTCTTAGCATTTAAGATGCTGTAATTGTCCAGCTCAAACCTAAAGCCAATCCAAAATCATTATTAAGTAGTTGGAATAGCTCTGCTCATTGACATCTGTGAGTGTGGCGGAAAGAATCCCCAATACTGTCAGAAAATAAAAAATTACAATCAACTCCAGCAAATGAAGACACAGCTTATAAAACTATCAAAACATATAAAACTATCACTGCCAGTCCTGCAACATCCACATACACAAGTCTAATTTATATGAATTGTTCCAAGCCTCATTTACCAAAGAAAATTGCTGTTATTATGGCTACGTCAGTGAGTTGGTCAGGAACATTTCTGTTCTGCTCCTCAAATTAGAACATATTGATTACTTTACACGATATTGTTTTCAAGGGGAAATGTTTTTGGAAAATGGATTGAAAAGCATTTGCAAATGTTTTTTAGAAGTAACAAAGACTTTGTCTCTAAAATTGACCATTCTACATCTCAAAATTACTTTTCATGAAGAAATATAAGCAATTTAAATTACAAAGTATATATTGAAAACAACCAAAATATTTCCAAATTGCCAAAACTAAATGTTACAGCTGATTTGAACCAAAACCATGTCTTCTGGATTTATAGCCCATGATGTTTTCAGATTTTTGACTTCTTTGTCCTGATTCAGGACATAAACATTTTTCCATACTGTTACATTTGGCCAGAATGTGAAACCTATTTCCTGCCTGTTTCTTTTTTACTACCGCACTGATGGCAGTTCTCCTAGCACGGTCACAGCTGTGGGATATTGGCTCTACTGCAACTGTAAGGCTGCTTTTGCTGAGATATTTTACATCAATTCCACCAACCCAAAAGATAACTGTGCTGCAAACCCAGTTTTTTACTTCCAGATATATAGTTTTACACACACACACACACACAAAATCCCTCAGATCCAACTTGTGTTAGCCATAAATTTAAGAGTAGATTTCACTCTATTTGCATCAAATAATCTACTTCACTGAAAGCATTCCTGTAATTCACCAAAGTGCAAAGAGTCTCTCGGGCCCCATGTGAGCAGTTTTAATGTTAACTGTAATCCATATTTTAATACTTCAATATAATGATGGGGGATGCACTAATACCATGGAAGTGGTCATACACATCCCCTGTTCAAAAAAAAAAAACAAAAAAGTCAGAATTATTAGATGTTAATGGACTTGCTGTATTCACCCTGCTAATTTTGTGTTCTACTCCGGCTCTTTGTGACCTCTTTCTTCCTGACCCCATTGCTGTCTGAGACCTCAGGTAAGACTGCTTGAATTCCTTCTGGGCTTCAGCACTTGGAGGTGGGAAGAGCTGAAGAGGGACCACACACTGTATTCCTTTCCCTCAACTGGTTGTGCTTCGCTCTTTTCCGAGCATGACTCTACAGCAGAGGAGAATAGCATTCAGTGGGATTTCATGGTATATCTGCAATAAAAACCAATTTGGGGGATATTCCTGTATTCTGAGGAATGTCAGCAGGACACAACTCATGGCTGCAAGGGTAACATTTCTTGTCTCCAAAAGCAAGAGTGTCCGTGTTGAAAATAGTTTACTTGAAGTAATATCTGGCTCCTTAAATCCCCACAGCAAGTGTGGGTGTGGTTGGGAAGAGCCCTGTGTGGCACAGCTCCATCATGCCTGGGAGCACACTGATGGCAAAGCACTACAGGCAACCATGGGATGATGCCTGAGTCCTGCCCCAATATGGTATTATTTACTAGTCGGTACCTACCTGTCCAGCCCAGCATCCCAGTAAGACTGGGAAGAAAGAAAACTTTACTGCCAAAGGTTTCCAAGACCTCCAGCCAGCAGAGAAAGAGTTACTGACAGGAATACAGCAGATGCCAGCCCGGAGGTTAAGCCCCAGAGGCAAAGCCCTGACCAACTGGAGGGTGGGGGATCAGACAGTGGAGAACCACACCTGCCCTTACGAGAAACCCCTCGAAAGCTCACTAAGCCCTTATCTACAGTGCGTAGCAAGACTCAGTGGTGGTGTGGTATTTTGTTGGCATGGGTTTCATGGAAGACTCAAACGGAATTTTCACACACTTGTTAAAATATTAGCATTGTAATGAATTTCAACTTGCTTGAATGAATACTGACTTTTTTTTTTTCTATTGGCTGAGACTTTTCCTTAAGTCTATAAATACCTAAAAGCATATATTTTTTCTTTGTTGCTGTTCATTTATGTCTTGCAGAGATCTTGCTAATAAGAAGATGTAAGAGAGAGGTTCAACATTTTTAAATTTGACCCTAGCGTTGCCCCTGGACAAACCACTAAACTGTTGAGTTTGCACATGATATAAATTTCTTAGCCCCTTTTGGTTAATGAGAGCTGCAGGATAATGAATCACATCATCACTTCAAAAGATAATATGTACAACCCTAATGTTTTCAAATTTCATAAAGATGACACAAGGGCAGTTGGAAGCCTGCCAAACTCAAGAACAATTATTGACTATATGCACAAAATCAGGGCACAACATGGATAGAGGAAAAAACAATGTTTTGTAGAAAGAAACAGAAATTGGAAAATAATATGTTAATGGATAAACAGACATAGAGGGGTTCACTTTTCTGTTCTTTGATATTACACAGGCTGATCATGTCTTGTGCGTGATTAGTCTTCTCCATGTTATGATCCTCACAATGCTTCTGAGTTGGTAGACAATTCTGTTCTTTTAGCTTTTACTGTGTGTGTTTTAAACCTCTTGCAACTGTGAAAAAAAAAAAAGATACCAGTGATCTCACATGCAGGATCAGCAGCTTTGCACATTCGTTAACAGCTAGCAGCTCTCAGCGTAAAGTAAGCGTATGACCTAACAAAGTTGTGTAAACATACTGTCATTAAATATGTGTAATAGCTATTATAATTTGATATATTCTTAGCTGTCAACAGGTTTTGGCCTGGGCTCTGGGTGTTCCTGCGTGGCAGTTCAAGCGGAGGTGGCGTCCAGCAGATCCCTGGAAGGCGTGCTGCCAGCTCTCTGAGTTCTGGCTGCTCATGGAAGAGGGAGCTTTTCAGAGGTGAAGCGAGTGATGCTCTGAGAGTGCCTTCTGGGGATGCCAGCACAGCCAGGGGAATGAAAAAACTGCTGTGTTTGGCCTCGCTGCACATGAAGAGGTCCCTGCTTTCCTGTGTGGCTCTCACCAGCACCGAGGAGTCCAAAATGCCACCAGAGTCAAACACAGTAGTGACAAGGAATGTAAATTATAGTAAGAGTTTTCTTTTTTGACCGCCGCTGAAAGATGTGGGGTTTGTGTTTCTCTTGTTTTGTGTTAATACTCCACAATTCTGCTTGCGCAAAACCAACAATAATATTTTAGGACATTATTTCAAATACGCCATGGGGAATGAGTCTGACCAACTCCTTTAGTCAGGACAGGCCCCATTTCTATACACCTCAGTTTTGCTTTTTCACTCAAGAAAAAACTACTGAGAGCTGGAAAATAAATCATTAGATTTTAAGTGCAGAAAGGAACAGGCTTCTTTTTCAGAGCTGGTGCCAGAATCACTTCCAGGTATGACCAGAAACTGGGAACTTGTAACTGAGACCTGGGATTTCATTTTGTTCTTCCTCATTTGCCATCAAAATGATGAAGAACTTATGGAATGTTTTGCACTGGAGGTGGCAATGAGGACTGCAACCCATTTAAATATAAAACAGTTACATTAAAAAAGGTAAAAATTATGGGCAAAAGGTGCAGGACTTTTTTAATCTGCCCTTACTTCCTCACCACTCTGCATGGAGGTTCAAAATTACTTTTTATAGGATATTATACTCAAAATACTAAGGGAGAAAAATTTGGCTAAAACTCATAAGAAGTCCTCTCTTTTTGTCAGTGTGAAATACTTAATAATTTTTAATGCATTTAGCCATTAATCATTTTAAAGGGCTTTTAAATGGGCATGAAGTCCTTTGAGTCTTTTCCATATACAGACATTGGATCAGGGACCTTTGCTACAAATTACTTTTGTCTGGACTTCTAATACAAAATCAACTTGAGAACAAGGGAAATACATCACTGTTAAATTTTATTATAAGACAGAACCCTTATAACACATCATGGGAAACATTTTTGGGCTGCTCTATTAATAACAGCAGTGCTGATTTCTTTGGTTTAAACTTACCTTTTTCACATTTTCTTGTGACATTTTCCAGATATAAATTGTTATGATGAAGAGTCATTCAAAGCAAGGGAAAAAGCTGTAATTATGTTTCTCTTTTCTAAAGGAGAGTGGGGCAGGAGGGGGATTATTTTACACAGATCAGTGAAGGACACCCTAATAAAGATTGGTCTGGAACATTTCTTTTTATGACAATTGACTTATCAGCAAGAGCCATTGTAGCAAACCTGGAAATTACATAATTGCCAGAAACTGTAGATATTTGACTTGGCAAGAACTTTAGGTGTCTCTGATTTATTATTGTAAGAATTTGGCTCTGCAAAGATGAAGAAATGTTTAATGAAAGAACAGTAGAATACAAATGAAACAGGCAGAGATCTTGTTTTCAGAGGCTTTATTTAACTACATTGTCACTTCTTTTGTAACACAAATAAACTAAACTGAAAATGTCTGGGGTGACAAACTAGCAGAAGGATCAATCTGCATGAAAATACAAATTTCAACAGCTAAACACTCATCTTTTCCTCTCCATTTTGTCCTACCCTTTGGGCAAGTTCTTTGTGGGTCATTCATTATACTAGATGGTATCCCATTTTAGCACAGGCAAAATGATAAAACTGTAAAGCTGAAAGAAATTTGTTAATGAGTACTTACATTTTTTAAATCTGCCTTTCACAAGGCACTGAAGCCCTTTCTAGTAGCAAAGTCTAAAGGCATTAGGTATTGTTAAATTTAAGAGAAATGTAGGTGACTAAGATCAGAGTGCTGAAGTGGGAACACTCTAAGTGCTTATTGTAGGTTTGGAGGGCTTTCAGATCACAGCAATTCTGAAAACACTCATAATTATTCTCTGTATCAGAAGACCAGGTCACCTCACAGTAGATTAAGGTGAATGTCTTTGCTTAAAACATTTGCATCAAAGAGATTTACTTTGGCAAGTCTTGCAGGAGACATTTTCCCTTTGATAAAGTTCAGCCTCTTTTTCTGGAGAAATGCTGTTTCCTGAAAATGGATTATCATCTGCTCTTTAATATCTCCTTATGTTTCTTGTGTTATCTTATACCTCCTGGAGGAGTTGCTACGATCACCCCACAGTTTATCTGTCTTGGCATTCAGCTGGGCGGCAGCAGCTGGAATCAATGCCACCGCTGCTGCTCCTGGCAGGGAAAGAAATCCTGCTGTGGCGTGAGACCGACATTCCTATCTCCCAGAAGACACACGTGTTGGCACCATCATCATCCATTAGACCAGAAGCTTTGAGTCTGCAATCAGGCTGGAGCTTCTCTGCTGGCACTTGGACAGACCACGGCCCTGCCAGCGCTCTGATCATCTCTGTTATGAAGGATTAAAACACCCTGTTAGGAAAAATGTTTCTGTTGAAGTGGAAAAACTCAGATTATATATTTCGTTGTCAGGAGATTAGGAATACAGCAATAATTCATATAAAGCCATCTTGTTATATTCATATTTTTTTTTCCGAAAGCCAATACTGAACGCTGGGAAAGGGAATGTATAGCAAAGAGTCTGACACTACTTTGCTAAATTATGGAGATATCACAATAAATTAATACTGTTCCATATTGCTCATGTTCCATATCCACCCTGCCATCATTAACTCTGATGCTGTACAAGCAAAGGTGTCTCCACAGACCTGAAAACAGCACTCTTCTGCCCCAAAGCTTGAGTAGACTATTCAAATTCAGTTTTTAGCAAATAGGAGAAAATGAGTATTCCTGTGGCCATCAACAACAAAATATGTAAGCATCAGAAAATGGAGCACCCCTAAACTGTTCAGTTTCAGCTTTACCACCAAGTCCATGTAGTCAGGAGCAGCACGGTTTGTACAGTATGCCACGTGCTACAACTGAATGGGGTAGCTTATTTATTTGGGTGAAAACCCTTTGATGCTGCCCTGAAACCCTACGTCAAGAGTCAAACCTGTAGTTGTGTCATTTCAGGTGAATCGTGACTAGTTTGTTTGGTTTCTTGTGTTTGTTTGGTTTGTCTGGATTTTTATTTTTTTTAAGAAAAAAAAGAGGACTTTTAGGATAAACTGGGAAAAGTCTGTTTGGTATAACAAAAGCTGCTGGAAGAGTGAAATTCTTCTGATAAAAACATCTCACCACAGGCAGGAAAGACAGGATTTTGACCATAGACCTTGTTTGAAAGATATCATGTGGAAGAGGGTCATGCATAAGGAGGAATATTATTTAAAACGGATTAAAAAAGACAGTGAGACATAACACATCCAAATATCTGTGATATTATAAATATCATCAAGAACTGTGTCACTTTAGTAGGAATGAATGGATACAGACTGGAGAACAAATGGTACCAGTAATGATAAGCCCTAATTACTTCTGTATTTGATAAACAACATATTTCATCACACACCTCCTCTCTGGATAAGAAGTAATGTTATTTTTACTTGATTAGTGAAAACAGGGAGGATATTAGAGAAGCAATATCTACAGAGATAGCTATAGATAGCCCTTTATCAAATGGCTGGTAATTGAGTCAGCTGAAGATAAATTGAAGATACTAAGTAGTATTCAAAGCTGTGAGTCAAAACTAGAAAGAAGGAAAAATTGCATTAATTTTTATTAAAAAGGTAGGCCATGCACAAAAAACCCTTTTTTTCATTGATATCTGATTTTTATACAGAGGATGTACTTCAAAACTAATCTTGGCGGTCTATAAAAAAGTTGATTTTGGGTATGTGATATGACACCATATTTTATGACTTATTACTGAATAATTTTCTGATTTTATATAAACCCAGATGTTATTAAAAGAATTTTAGGGTGGGAGAGGAACTACTAAAGGAGACATGTGGAAACTCATTGGCTGCTGTTAATACTTCTCAGACATTCATTAATCTGGTTTTACTTAATTTTTGTTAATAATTTTAGTTGTTAGTCAAAATCTTTCCTCATTTTGAGAAGCCAGCAAATTTTATCAGGTTTGCTTTTAGTAGTTTAGTAAGGCTGAAAAACCTTGAAACTGGGCAGATTAAAAATGAGACTAATGTAATGACACATGGTACAAGATCATGAGCTTAAGAAAAACAAGAAATCCAGAATCTCACAGGTTAACAAAAGCTGTTAATAAGCAATGATAATAAGTAAATATAGCTAAAATAAAATTAGTATATGCTGAATGATACATAAGGCTTAGAAAAAGCTCAAATTTCTTATTTCTGTTCAATAGTTAACTGGCAGGTTTTTGAGGCACAGCATTTGGCTCATGTCTGTTTGTACAGAGTCTTGAAGAATAACCACCTGCAGCACTTCAAATCACATGTCCAGTATTATGGTAAATGTCACTCCAAAAAGTCCTGGTAAGACATTGGTATACTCAATGAAATATTGCATCTCTTGGTTTGTGGAAGGCTTATTGGAACTGGAACAGATGTAGAGAAGGACAACTGGAACCAGGATGGAAAACACCTCACCAGAATGAAGGATATAAAGATACATCACCGTGGAGACAAGGGCACTATGAAAAACTCTGGTACAACAGAGATATTCATTAGCTTCAGCCTGTAAAGTAGAGAAAATACGTCTGAGTAAGACTGTATAACAGTTCAGCAACTTCAACAGAGAGCAAACCAATTCTAATTGGTTTTAATGTATACCTTGTTCTATATATTCACATTATTGTGAGTACAAAGAAATAGGGTCATGAAACCTCTTCTTACTTGTCATTGCTTTGCATACCCTCTAAGCAGTATATTATATTTGTTACCTAAATCAAAATTTAGCCAGGCACGAGATTTTCAGCCTCAATTTTGTGACTAGTGCCTAGCAGTGGGTAGAGCAATAATGTTGTTAGAGGTGAGTTCAGGACCAGCTCAGCCTTCTGACTCGACAGTTGCACCCCAGCATCACACAAATCCTGATTTCAATAACCCTTTGAGCCCCTGCGAGCAGACAGGGCAGTATAAAAGGACATGGCTGCAGGTCACAGGTCACAAAAACACTCTCATAACTTTAATTAAAACCAAACACTGGCAGTGGCAGGCAGTCACCACACAACCACAAATCTGAACAGGTCATTGCAGGTTCTCTCCAAACACTAGACTCAATCTGATCTCCCAGTGAATCAGTGAGTTTAAACATGAACAACCCTTCCTACTAACTTGTATAACCTCTCTCATGCCACAGACCACTGAATTTCACACAGTAACACACATACAAGCCCAACAAAACCACAGAATATGTATTTCAGATGAACAGAAGCCACTTGCTGAGGTATGCCTACACAGCAGGAGGCTGCCAAGGTTGGCTACAGCCTATGAGTAAACCTCTGGCCAGACCTGCCTGTACAAACACTTGCTAGTTGTCCTGGGCACTTTACTGCTGCCACACTGCCACACCAATACCCAGCAAAACTACTTTGAAGACCCTTGGGTGAAGATCCCTGGCACACCTTTGACTGTAGTTTTCACAGACTGTCAATCTTTTGGTAGCTTTTACCTTGGGAGCCCTACATAAGGCTTGCCAGGCAAGTTAAAAGTCCTGTAGTACCTTTGGAGAGCCTGGAAATTAATCTTGCTTAAAAGTCTCAGACCAGAGGTCTGGATTCATTCCCTTGCACAGCACCAGCATTACAGAGACACATTTACCAAAGGCACTGACCTCAGCAACACAGTCACCTCAGGCTTTCCATATGAAAGAGAAGAGCATCCAGGGCGTAAGTTAAGCCTTCAGTGGAAAGAACTGTCTTCTACACACACAATTTTTTTCTCTATAGACTATAACAACTGCATCCAAGCTGGAAATTCCTGTACAGGATGAGAAATAAGATGAAAGCAGGACAGTCTATGTGTTTTGTTCAAAGTCAGGAGCTGAAGTTAGTAACCCAGGTATATATGATCCACGACTTATTGAAATCCCATTGAGCTTCTATTTGTTCTGTGATTTTATAGCACCATTTGAAATGAGGGTTGGATTTTGTGATGCAGATACTTATGGAACTATAAATCGTAGAAGCCTCCAGCTGCAAACATTGCTTTTATGTTATTACTAGTGTTACTCTTGTCTTTGCTGCTTGTATTGTTATCTTTCCACACTCTCTAGAAAAATATTGAAAACAGAGAAACATAAACACTGCTTTAATGTAAATAATAGAACTTGAAAGTCACTTTCAAGGGAAGTAAAAACAGACTGCTGGAGTATTCTCTACCCTGATGCACCCGCAGTGTGAACAGAAGAATGTGTCTGAGGAACATTTAAGACTCATAACAAAAGGAGAAGCCATAGCATGAGGAGCTTTTGAGAGTGTGTCTCACTTTCAGCTGCAGCTGAGTCCCATAACCTCGGCTCATGACCCTCTGCACCAGGCAATTCCCGTCAGTGATCACACCAGCTAGGTCAGCCCAGTTTTCCTGGCGCTCTGCGGGCCAAGTGCAGGAGAGGGATTGAAACATTGCTCTGCAAACGCACCAGACAGCAGCCCAGCTGTGGGAAAGCATGTGCAGAAGGGCAACTGTGTAAGCCTCACACTTAATGCTTGAGCTTGGAGAGGTCTGCAAAAATAATCTTCCTTCTGCTGAGAGGACTCAAGAAGGGAGGAGGGGTGTCATATGGGGAGCACCTTCCTGTGTGTTCCTACAGCATCAAACACAACAGCTCCCCAATGCCTTTTGAGGCCCTTGGAAACTAGCACAACACAAACAATAACACATTATCATTGCTTTTAGTCCTTACTTGTTTTCTCCCAAATGCTTAACTTGCCAAAAGGAGAGAGGGGACCAGAACCAGAAATGGGATACACATTCCCTGCAAAAGAGAATCACATAATAACTTAAATAACAGAGATGTTGTGTGCAGGTCGCTGACAGGTTTGAACCCATAGCTTAGAGAAGCCCTAAATCTCCTCTTGTATTTACACTTCCAGCTCCTCTTTACCCCTCAGGAGCGCTGCACTAATCACTTACAATCCTCTTCTTGGAACCGGGTGGTAACTCTGTGCAGTCAAAAGCACTCTCGCTGCAATTAAAGCTTGTCTCCTTTATTGGTAGGTATAATAACATTATCCTGTACCCCTTGCTTAGAGCAATTTGTACATTTTCTGTCTATATTCCTATTCTTCATTGCCTAGGAGCATGTAGAAAGTCTACTTTTTTTTTTTTTTCATAAAGAAACAAACAAAAAGCTTTGTCCTCAAGGACAACAGCAGGATGGCTGGCCATGTAAACAAAATTCCTGTTGCCCAGTCTGCTCTGTAGGTCCCATTATTTGTGAGTTACACTGTAGGGTCAGGCTCCAATGAGACTCGGTATGTACGCAGAGGAAAGGGCGATGTTCTGTTTTCGGATAACAGTGGATCTGTTTTTCACAATACATGTGAATGGCAGTCAGTGGTGTAACACAAGCAGTGGGTGGTTTTGCTCTGATGGTTCTGCTCTGCCATTGCTCCTGCTGCCCTAAGCCTGTGGGACTGCTCCACTGTCCCATCAGGGGCTGCACAGTAGCCCCCATCAGTGTCACTCAGGTGCACACATTGTTGGATACCTTCTTCCATTCAGGAACTGAGTGGGAAACCAGATTTTGCTTGAATGGGTTTCTATGTATGCCCCGCAGAGGGGGGAGGAGAAACACATCTAATAGTCTTCCTTGTTCTCCCCTTTTTTAAAACTGTAACTACCACAGTGCAACAGGGATTAAGCAATACCCTTGTGGTATTTTTTTACAACCACACAAAAAAAAGACCCAAGAATCTTTTTCAATGTGATTTTCTCATGAAAGATTTTAACCTAATTAAATACTTAATGTGAACCCTCCTGGAAGGTAGCACAACCTAACAATTAAACCATGGGTATTTAATGCAGAAGAGAACATGTAATTACCAGCGTGAATCTTAGAATAGTTTAGTGTCTTTTGTTATGGTAAAATGGATCAATAAGGTTTCAACATTTAGATCTCGGTCTTGCACAGACATGCCCCTTTGTGGAGCAGTTTGCGTGACTAGAGCCTCCATTTATTTCTATTATCAAAGAGACAATTAGTACATAATGAAAAATGCTCAGACAACTGTTTCTATTATATAAAACTGAATCTAAATTTTTTCATGATAATGTACTTTTTATTCAGTAGGATATAGGAACACCAGAAGGTTTGGATGTATAATTTATCCACCTTCCATCTTATATGTGGTTGCTTTATAATGCAGATATTCTTCTGTTTAAGCCTGGAACAGGGACAAACCTTCCAGCGGATCATCTTTTTTTTTTTTTAAATCATTATTTATTTTTTTTTTTATCTGTGTTCTCTAAGTGCCTACAGAGCAATTCCAGTGCTGCAAAGTCAAATCCTGAATAGCTAAACCTATTATTAATGATACTGTTATAGTCGTTCCTTTTCTTTTTTATTAATACAGAAGTTATGACTTTATTACTGATTTTTTTTCTAATAAAAAACAAACTAACAAAACAATATGATTACTTATGATAGCATATGTGCATTTCTTTGGAGCCTTTTATGACCACAGATTTTCAACAAGACTGTATTCTTGTCTATTTGTCATATTCCACGCTCTTGATAAGATAGCTGGACTCCTGCTGTCCTCTAGAAGAAGTCACTGAATGTTCCTCAGTTCTCCCTGTGACAAAGTACTAGATGGTGCAGGCATATTCAGCATTGGAGCTAAGGCACTGTTTTCCTACTTTTTTAGTTAGCATCTAGGTAAAAATAGTATTTTATCTGAATTTCAGAATTCTTCTTGGTTTGTTTTTAAACATTGCAATCATGTGATGAGCCTTCCTTGGGGTAAAGAAAGCTAAAAATTTTTTTTCAACTTAGAATAACTAGGAAGACAATTTAGTTCTAAAAGTTATATTACAGATTGTATTTTCCTAGGGAAAAAATATATTTTGTCCTCTAGACAGAAGAAATCTCCAACAAAGACAAACTTAGCTGCTGATTTCACCCTGACAAGATTAAAGAATAAAAAACTTCAGTAACAGGATGAAAAAGTGAAACTTGTATTGCAATGATTGAACTGGATTGTTTAGGGAAAAGAGATCACGGGTCAGCGAACCTTATGCAGCATTCTATTCTCCTTGTGCTGGCTTTAGCCTTCCTTGTAACCGAACCTGTCACATGAACATTGGACTGAACCATATTCAGAATGACAGAAAGGGAACAGAACATCTTAGAAGAAAAGATCTATGTCTCTAGGTAATGGCAGTGAACATATTGGAAATGAACATACTACTAAAGACCAGCAGCAAAGCAATGCCAGAAAACACTCGGTGGTTGCCCTTGATTGCAATGTGACGCCACAGGTTTTTGCATTCTTGTTGCCCTTGCGCAAACACAGAGGGTGGGAAGGGGAGGAAAAGAGAGAGAATGAGAAATATTGCTGAAGAGAGACCAAAAGAGGAACTAGAGAGCATCATGAGATGAAAAAGGAAAGTGAATACTATGATGCAATGTGAAGGTTTCTTCAGCATAAATAGATGTGCCTTCAAGGCACGATGCAGCTTCAGCATGCACGTCTTTGGTACAAACCTGCTCCGTTTTTATTTTTGCATGTCTTAGGTTAAATTTGATCAACAGAAGCCAGGCAAACAAAGGAACATAGATTACCTGAGATCCACATTGAGAATTTGTAGGAAACATGTAGAAATCAGCTGTTAACTGTTTTAAAGAATCAGGTCCTGAATTCTAGGATTGCATTAGAAGTACTTATACCACCCACAAGCAGGAGGATTTTCCAAATTATTTATCTGACAGGTCAGATGTAATGTGGCAGTGTTGTCACACATTACCACAACAGATTGACCTAGATCAAAGCTCTTCTCAGGTTCCGTCCTTTTGGGAACACCATACTTATACTACAGGTCTTGAGCTCTCAGCATGAAAAATCACAATGCATACATGAAGTAAAAGCCAGTGCAATCACACTCTGAATTTTCCCTGACATGACTCTGAGAGAGTTAGACCCTGGAATCTAGATTTTTGTGATACAACCACACACCATACATACTGGGATCTATACATCTAAAGGGACATAAAATCCTTCCATTAAAAAAAATTTCTCTTACTTCTCACTATTTTAAATATTTGGAAATATGTCACATCTTTTCAGACAGAAGTAGCTATCAAAACAAGAAAAAAAACCACAGCTTTTTTATTAGTAGCAATGTACTTTGAGTTCCTTCTTGAACATGAGCACATCAATCTCTCTGAGTGGTTGTTCTTAATACAGGAACAATATCAGGACCTCAGGCAGGGGGACTTTCTTATCATTTGAATACTTATAACACACTCCAGAGAATGTGCATGACCTACTATAAAACAGTACATACAAAGATAGAAATACAAAGTTATTTTTTTAAGGTAAATGCCCTACAAATTAATGCACGATAGGAGAAAATTCCTTCCTTTCTAGCTTAGCTCAGAAACCACAAAGTCAATTTTGGATCCTTTCCTATTTCTCAGACTCCCCAGGAGGTTTAGTGAAAGCAAGACATAGCTCTTTCCTGGAACCCCGTGGGCATTACTACATGTTTTAGATGTAGATAAGGCTGCTACACTCTGCATTTGGGAAGTCAAGATTTCATTTATAAGGTGATGAATCTGGAAAGCTTTCATGTCAGGCCCTCAGCTCACAATCTCCAGCAAAAGAGGAAATGGAGGGTATGTCAGCAGCAGGCAGCCAAGCACAGAACAGAGACATGGCAGCTCAGTGCATATGTTCACACAGCTGAGTGCTGTGTAGAGATACCATGTGGATCTGGCAAGCAAAATGTTTCTGTTACCGTAGCATTGCTTTCAGCAGCAGCACGTCAACAGCACTGCTCGGGCCCAGGACCACATTACTCTTTTAAGTTTTCAGGTATAGACTAAAAGGAGTCTTCATTGAATGATGACCTTTTTCCTGGGTGGACAGGATGGGGGGAAAACAAAAATAAAACCCAAGAACATGCCTGAGGAGCTCTGATTTTGCTCATGAGTAGATGCAGGGTGGTGGGGAACACAGCATGACAAGCAGTCAGCCTGGGCACAGCTCTGGGAAATGTATTGCCATGGGTACACACAAGGATGACAGTTCAGTTTTGTAACCACCAGAGAATTGGTTCCTGATCCTTCCTGGTTTTTTTCCCCTTTTCTCCAAGGGCAACGAACATACCAATTTAATAAGAATAGCGTCTTCTTAGAGATCACCTTCTTAGGGTGGTGCTGAAGTCTCTGAGCAGGACAGTGATGAGGACTGCGACCCCGAGCTGCTGTTTTGTGGCTTAAACCCTTTTTCCAGGATCAGCCTGGCTGCTCAACCTGACCTCACTTCATGGAAGGGAGTAGGTGTCTTCAGTGGTGTTTAACACTCTACAGCTCTGAGCTCAGACACTGGAGTGAAATAGGATCAGTTCAGGATCAAAATTCAAGTAAAACAAGCACATCTATCAGTAGCAGAGTTACTAAAATCAGGTTTATTCGGATTTGTTATCCCTTTTACAGCTTACCATGAAAGCAGCCACTTCAGTGATCCTATCCTGTCTTTTCACATTTGTTTTCCTAATACACTTCCCTTAGTACCTCTCCTTTTACCTCTTATTTCCTGTTCCCTTCCCCAGCATGGTCAACTCCCATTTCCCATTTACTCTAACCTCCTCATTTCCACCAGTTCCCTGCTCCCAGATCCCTCCTTGGTAATGTGGCCAACAGGGAGTGCGGCAGGTTTGGAGGGGGCAGATCAGCCAGGGAGTATTCATTTGCTACTATGCAGCAGAGGAACAAGCAGATAAAGTCCCTTCCCAGGCAGAGCAACAAATTGCAAGTTGCTGTTGATTCTCATTAAATGTTTTAAGAATTTAAATCTCTTCGAGATCTTTATCCTCTGTCAAATTTGTTTGAACATCAGTGGGGAAAGATGGACAGATGGTATAATTACATAAGCCTCCTTTCACTAAGAAGCCACATTTAAAAAAAAAAAA
>VWZG01011960.1:1438604-1450363 GCA_013396735.1 Grallaria varia
CCCTCTCCCCTCTGCCATTCCTTCTCCTTTCCCCTCGCATCCCCTCCCCTCCCCTCCCGCCCGCACTAACGCCGAGCGCCTGCGGCGGATCACGTACCGCGCCCGTCACCGGGACCGGAGCTGCATCGCGGTTTGTATCCCGGCTCACAGCATCACATCCCAGATGTGGGCAAGGAGCAACCCGCGCTTGCTGTTGGGCGTGGAGCGCATGAAACACCTTTCCTTTTAAGACCTTTTTCCGTCAAGATAGGCCCCAGGTTGTTTTGATTTTTTTACAACCTCGTCCCACCCAAAAAACCCCCAAAACTAAAGAGAAAAGCCAACATACTTCCCTTCCCCCCCCAAAAAAACCCCAACAAAAACACAAACTCCCCAAAACAATGTTGATTCTATATTAATGTAATTATCAGGAAATTAATTCCTTTTGGTTGTCACCCTGGAAGTTGTCCTGGAGGAGCAGCAAAAGAAATAGTCTCTCTGGTTGGGAGTCAGGGTTTAAGCAGAGCTGAAATGGAATGTTCTGCTTTCATTGCACAAGATGAGCGAAATGGCCAAGGGAAACAGCCCCCAGCAAGTAAAGCAAGTGAAATTACAAAAAAAATTAAAAGACCTGAAAATACTGTGGTTTTGAGGAACACAGGTTTTAGTGGGACTGATTTGAAAAAAAGTGCTGTGTACAGAGTTAATTTTATGTCCATTGAGAATTGTTTGATAAGCTCTACCACAGCGATTTTGAAAATTAGTTCAGTCATAATTAGCACTTGCTGATACCAGAGTTGTAGCAGAACACCTCAAGTTTTAAAAGTAGATTTTGATTACTTCATTTTTAGTCTCAGGAATTTAAAACATTTTCTTCATTAATCACTTTTTGAACATACACAATGAAAAAATTACTTACATCAATACCCATGCTGCTAAAATACAACTTAGCTGTTAGTAGCATTAATAGCACAAGCACTGTAAAGGTGCTTTTAACATAAAAGTGAGGTCATAAAATGATTTGTAAACCAGTGAGGGTAGGCTAAGTAGGGAATTTACTGCATCTTTTCCTATATGTACCAGCCCTGCTAGCACAGTCAGTTTTAAGATTTATTAGAGCTCCGTGTCAAATTCACTTAGAGTATAAGCAACATTTGGCTGTTTAACTCTTCCTACTTTGAAAATCAGAACTGTTAGCTATGCCCAGCTAAATGCACCTTGTCCTCTGTTCCCTTCCAGTATGGTACTTGCATGTGAATTCTTTATATTGCTTAGTCACAGGAGGCTAGAGAACTGTGGGTTTATTGAGTCATCATTTGGAGACAAGGCAAAAAGAAATACTACTAACTAAAAAGAATTACATCTCATGCTTGTAGTGCTTAAGATTTGTAATCACAGGCCAGGGTCTCTGTAGGCTGCAAAGTGTACAGGCACTGGACAAAAATGGAATCCCCTCCTCTGCTCACCCTGATTTCCTAATAGTTTAAGAAATTGCCAGTGTAGTAGAGTATTAGGAACAGAAGTGGATCATGATCACATACTAAGATTTTTTCCTAGGCCTTATACCAGGCTCTCACTTAGAATTTTCTTAAGCACAGTCCCATATAACATAGCCATGTTTTCTAAAGTGAGATTCCCTGACTTTAATTTTGAAATCTGTGGTATAGTTCTTAACAACTGGCCTGACTTTAAAGCACCTTATTGAAAATCATTCCATCTTGCATTAAGTTGATGATTTGTTGTTGATTTTATTACTGTAATCCCAAAGAATTCCACTCAAGGGCCAAAATCCCAATGCAAAAAGGAGGTGTTACTCCAGAGGGATGAGGTTCTAAGAGAGAACAGATGGTTACAGAGAGAGATGAGCAGATAAAAGGTCAAGGAAATAAGAAAGCAAGACTGGATATAACATATTGGCCCAATATCTTTAAAGAGATCTCAAATGAATCAAAATCTGTTTCATTCAGTACTGCAATTAGAAATTGTCAAGCTAATCATGTTTGACAGGATATGATTTTGTACTCGTTGCTTAGGGACTGTCTTTCACACCTGACCACTTGAAATGTCTCAGTAAATCTGTATAAGTATGTGAGCCAATGTCACATTTATGCATGCAAAACAAGCAGCTGCACGTATACATTCCTTTGTACTTTCCCCTTGATTTCACAAGAACAATTTTCAAGTGGACAAGAAAAACCAGGTTTCAAGTGGACAAGAAACAAAAATAATAGCAATTGTGATAACATTCAACAATGCATTGACTTACTCTGGATGATTGTGATTTCCTGAGACAAAGATTTCCGTGAAACAAAGTAAATTCTGTAACTCAGCAAAAGAAACTTACTTGCTTCCTTTCAAATGAATCCAGTCAAATGGTTACTGGGAGCAGCAAAGCAGAAAGGAATAAAACAAGTTCAGCAAGTTAAGCTATCAAGTATTTCACATTCTCCTTCAAGACAATCCTATCACCAAACCTACAGTGATTAACAAAAGGAGGTACATTCCACTTGTGTATTGACTTCCACATTTTTAACCTGCAGGCACTGGAGCATGTCAATGCCCGGCTTCTTGAGCTGTACCCTGGGGATGAAGAAGGATTTGATATTGTCCTGATGACTAATAACCATGCTCAAGTGGGAGTGAGGCTCATAAACAGCATCAATCACTATGGTAAATAAAATAAATACGTGGAGAACTGTCAGCTGTTACATAACAATATGAAGTAATTTTATTCTTCCTGTTCTGATCTTGGAAAAAGGAACTTCTTTGATATTTATTTTTGGGTGTCAGCATAAATGAGATAGTATTAAACAGAGTTTGGTCAAATGCTCTAGATTTAACTTGTCAGGTGTGAATCTTAACTTCTGAGAAATCCTTAAACTTTTTGGTGTTTGGTACCTATGTTCTCTACACATACATCTTCTCAGCAGTTACTCTGCTGCCTTAGAGGGATTTTTTTTTCCTAGATTATGAATGAGGATGGGCTGATCAAACATTTTAGTCAGTTTAACTTCTGTAACTTGTAGAAATTATGATGAACTTATTTTTTTTTAAGTTTACTGTCAGCTAGGCTTGTGTACCTTTTCACAGGTTCTTTTTACAGGTTTGTAATGTCAAGGCAGAGTCATGCCTTGTGCTGTTCTTACTGCAGGCTTAACAATTGAACGTTTCTGCATGACGGGAGGACAAAGCCCTATTGGTTACCTGACTGCATACCTTACAAACTTGTACCTCTCAGCAGACTCTGAAAAAGTACAAGAAGCTATAGAAGCAGGTTTGAATTGATTTTCCTTATCTCTCTGTTGAGCTTGTTCAAAAATTAACATACTTTTGTCTTTCACAGGAAGTAGTGCTGTTTCATCAAATGCAGAAAGTCACCACTTTGTATGGTGCAAGCTTATAACTTATTTTTACTTAGCAAAATAAAATCATGTGATACTGTTCTTCTCTGACCCTTCAGCTTGCTGATAATGACCACCTAATCACCCTACACCTTTCTGTCTTCTGGTCACTAAGAAATGGAACTCCCACCTTTATTCAACTTTTATTTGAATAGCATCATCTTTTTGATATGACTTTAAAATACAACTTCTGTGTTTCATAAGGAGTTAAAAATTAGCAAATAGTTCAATTGAGTGGTCTCCTTGGAATTGCCTGCTTTGTTTCCTTTGCAGCACTCCTTGGGGACTGTTCTTGTACAATCTTATATGAAAGTGGAAGGAAGCACGTCCAAGAAGTTTTGTCAGTGGGGCAGCCTCCATGCATTTGTGTTACAGAAGAGCCATTGTTAATTAGCTTTTGTGATCATTTCTGCTCACCATATATAAACGTCACCACAAATAAGTTGTTGGAACCAAACTGCTGATGGTTTAATAAATGACTTTGCAGGACTAATTGAGGTTCTCTGATCCGTTTTCAGGCATTGCATCAGCTACAATGTTCACTGCCAACAAAGATGTTGCTTACTCGGATACACAGCTGAGGGTGGCATTCGATGGGGATGCTGTTATCTTTTCTGATGAATCAGAACAGATTGTCAAAGAGCAAGGATTAGATAGATTTTTTGAACATGAACAGCTAAATGAAAATAAGCCTCTTGCACAGGTTTGTATTTCTTGATTCAGTGGGTTTCCAAAACATCTGATGACTTTCATTGCTGCTCTATTTCTCCAGTTTGTGTATGTGTTCTTTGTGGAAGCTGATTGCCCTATTTACTTCCTTTTTCAAGGGTAGTCTTTAAAATGCATGTCTGAAATAAAAGAGGCCGCCACTGCAGTCCTTTCACCAGATCTCTCACTTCTCTGAGAAAACTGCATATATAAGACATTGACTTACAGTTGTATTTTAATGGTATCATTAGAAAAAGAAATGCTAATACTGATTTCCTTTATTATTTTTTTATCAGACTGTGTAGGTAAAGCTAATTTCAAACACTGGAGATTTTCTGGTTATTGAAACAGGGTAATAATCTGCTAATTCCCAAGAGGAATTATGCTATTTGTCTAAATCACACAAATATTTTAACATTAGCTTAAATTGAAAAACCAATTCTACTATTGGTAAAAATAGTATAAATTCGGAATAAAAGGTTGATATATGAAAGCACTGGACAGTACAATGTATTGCAATTTGAACCAAATTGTCATTTAGTTCTTTTAATTTGAATGTAGTATGGTCAGTAACTTGGAAAGACTTCATTGGTGTCTATGTAATTAGGTCTTTTACTGGTTTTTGTGCAGGAGAAAGAATTGCAGCTCATGGTTCACAGTAAAAAGAGTTCAGTATTTTTAAAGAACATTTCATGAAAGACTTCATTATAAGTTTGTATCGTAAGACATCTTGTACACCTTAGAATTATTTTCCCACTGATCATATCAGGTAGTACTATGGTTTTAAATTTTTTCCAATGTGTGAATTCCTAGTGAGGGTGCAGACCCATTTGGATATGTTACACAGAGAATTTGCAGAGTAGCATAGCATTAGGGAAAGGAATTCTGCATGTAACTGGCAGTCTGGAAGAAAGCAAAAGGATGATTTGGTGAACTATGGACTAAATATGCTTCTGGTATTTTATACTCAGGGTCCTTTGAAGGGTTTTCTGGAAGCCCTGGGGAAAATTCAGAAGAAGTTCTATGCAAAAAATGAACGATTAAGTTGTCCTATAAGGACGTACCTGGTCACAGCCAGAAGTGCGGCAAGCTCTGGAGCCAGAGTGCTGAAGACTCTTCGTAGCTGGGGTCTGGAGACTGATGAGGCACTTTTCCTAGCAGGAGCTCCTAAAGGACCAATCCTGGTGAAAATCCGCCCTCACATTTTCTTTGATGACCAGATGTTCCACATCGAAGGAGCACAGAAATTAGGCACCATCGCTGCACACGTTCCCTATGGCATTGCTCAGAAGTACCACAAATCTTCATGACTGGGTGGCACCATTAAAGATAAGGTTCTTAACTCAGCCAGCCTCTTAATATACCAATAGCTATGTCTGAAAACCTCTACATTTGTGTATTGTAAGCACTATGTTTAAAGATTTAACTACTGGCTAGAACAGCCTTGAAAGCGAATATTTTTAATATAGGTAAGTTTTTAATAGAATTATTTTAATATAATTTTTAAGCAGTTTAGATTTTTTTACCTGTCTGGTTAACTGTGGGTTTTGATATTCGGAAAAGATTTGTACTGTTTTTATAGCTTGAGACATATTTTGAGAAACAGAACAGTTATATTCTCTCTAAAACACTGTTGATGGGTTATTTATAAGAAAATTCATGCTGCAATGCTAGTTCTTGACAGTTATTTCTGAAGTTCCCAAAAGCACATTTTACATGTAACTGTTTACCTGTTGGTGGTTTGCTTGTTAAATATGTGTTCAGTAGATCTATCACCACAAGGTTTCAGCTTCCAGTAAAATGTTAGCCTACCTGATCTTGTGTTTACACCTATTTTTCTATATTGTTTTCTTACCTTAATAAAGCTGGCTTTACAGAACATAGTCATTTTTCTGTGTAGAGGTCTTAGCATAATTTCCTAGGCAGAGTTTGAGTAATCAGCATGCTCCTGATGTTTAGAACCAGAAGTGACCACTTCCAGTCAAATTTGAGAGAGAGCTAGAGGTCTCACGTAGTCCCGACATATTTCACAGAGCTGGGTAGAAGTCTGAGATGTTGTATCTTGACTGAGACAAAAGCTGAATCTTCAGGGCACACGTTGTAACAGCAGAGAATCTAATCTACCCAGAAATAATGCTGTAGATGGAACTACTATTTGCTTCTTAACTAGATTCCCTTAGGATTTACGGCTGGTGTGTTACCTCACTGAATTTAGTCTGGCAACCTCAAATGGGTTTCCAAGGGACAAGTGCCTGTTGCGACATGATTTCACATTTACACCGTAGGTCTGTTTTACCTCTTTTATGCTAAGTTCCTGTATATCATTGTTATCAATGTAACTAAGTGATATCCAAATGACAGCACTAACATCTGTCAGGTGGTGTTTGTTCTCTTTCTCTCCCTAGTGGAACAACTGTCCTGTTTTATTTTTTATTGTTGTGGTATATTATACCAGAAGAGACAAAACCAAAAGAATGTGCTTTGCAGTGGGAGTAGAGATGGTGAATCAGTCTTGTGATGATCTGTGGTTCCTCAGGGATTTCAGTCCAGAATCTCAGGTTAGCCTCTGAGAAAGTCTGGAGGAACTGTCCCATTCTTGCAGAAAGCTTCATTGTATTAATTATGGTTTCCTTCCCAGGAACATAGGCAATCATTTTAATATTCTGGGTCCAAGCCACAATGTTCTTTGGAAGCAAAGGCAAAAGCCTTGAACCTGCATGAAACACGAATAGAGACCACTGGACAGGTTTTCATGTGTTCACACCAAGATGTGTTGTTGATGGGATGCACTGCAGATTTCTGGTGTACTTGGAACTTCGTAAGTGCTAAAGGCTTTGTGCCCAAAATGTATCACATTTCCCAGCCCAGCCAGGAGGTGAGGAAGACGTGAATAACTGAGGCCTGGTCATTGTCTGCCAGGATGGGATAGAGTTACCTTGCCAAATGGAGATTATGAAAAATGTTATTAGCAGATGTTTTTATGTGAGAGCTCCGAATCCACAAGGAATTCAAGAATATTCCTTAGCTGTGGAATATAAATTGTGTGTGTACCTTTACCACAAAAGCATGGCTGCAAATTTCAGGAAGACCAGTCTTGCCTTGTTGAAGCGTAACATGGATCAGCCATTCTTCATCCATGTATTGTTAGACCCACAGGGGCTGGGTGCAGGAAACACAAAGCTGGCATTTGATTCTCATTAAACATAATATCTTGATACTGAAAAAGGCTAATGGGATCCTTGATCCCTGTGAGGTCGTGAGGTGATTCTCATGCTTGACAGACTAAAGCATGTAAATCAGTGAGTAAATTGGAAGCTGAATTTTTTGGTCTGTTATGTTTATTTCTAATCAATCATCCACCTACAGCAAGAATGAAACTTGCTGGCCAAGACATAGGAGCTTCCAGTCTGTACACAGTACTAGATGACTCCCTCTTTCAGTGTCATTCCTGACAGCACTAAGGCATGCGTGAAAAGAGTTCACATGCTAAATGTGCATCATACAATTTACATTCTTATTTACAGAATTCAAATTGACATTGAAGTTCAGAAGTTGATGCTATGGTCCACAATCACTTCCGCGAAGTTAGCTGAGCAAAATGCCCTTAGATACTCAGATTATACACTGCCTTTTAATAGTCAGGCAATTGTCCCAGGTTCAAGGGCTGCTTCTCTGCATATCCAGCTGGCAGCATGGTGGGTGAGTGAGCGTCATTTTTTCATACAAGGACCTTCCAGACTAATCTGGATGTTTGGAGAGACTTGGGCTTGGCAAGCAGTCTCTGCCTGTTAAAATTATTTTCTTCTGCTCCAAGGCACAGCTTGGCTAGTGGACTGAAGTAATCTTTTTCAAGGAAATTCTCTGAAATGGGATGGGAGCTGAGGGAAAGTGTTTTCTATTTTTGTAGACATAGAAGAGAATTGTCTCTTAATAGCATTCCAGTCCACAAAACAAAACAAACAAGCAAACAACAACAACAAAGCTCAACAAAAAATGTCTTGCTTCTCACGCTCATGAGAATACCATGAGGTTACGCCCTGGCACCTCATAACCCTGAGCCTGTCACAGTTAAAACAACAGGAAGGAGAATAGAGAGGACTATCCTGTTTTATCAGCCTGTTTACAACACTGTAAGACAGACTCATGAAAAAGAAACTGTCATCCCGGGCAAAACATAGAAGAGAATTAATGATTACACAGGTGAATTCTGTATGGAAACAGAACTTTTCAGGCAAAGCCAATTCTTGTTCCCTTAGCTTCCAGGTTCCTGCACCACATCACAGAAGAGTGCAGGTAAGACAAACAGAAATGTCTCCTACTAATCCCCATGAACAAAAATGTTAGAAATGAGATTCTGAAGGTGAGTTTGCTCTATTTTTCCTTTCTCTTTTTTTTTTTAACAGAAGATATCCTCAGAGTGTGTTAGATGGCTTTTACCAGCTAGCAAGACATAATAAATCCATGTTCCCCAGTTCCTTCACACCTCTAAGACACCGTTTCAGTTTTCAGGCTAGCATGTCATGTGTAGTGAAACAACCGTGTGTTTGGAGGAAACAAAATGTTTCAGATTAAAACTTGGAGATGGTCATCATCACATGTATTCCAGCATGTGTTTTGGACCCTGATCTGTCCCAAGGACACGGGATTCAGAGGGCTTCTACATCCTAAGGAAGATCCTCAGGTACTACCCTTGGGCTCCTCTGCCAGATCCTGTAACTTGCACTGGCCTGCAGTTGCTAAACACAACCTCAAGTGCAACAGATGGGTAGAGCAATCAGTGCAGCAGGTCAGTGTCTTAGAAGAAATAATTTCCAGTTACCCAGCTCGGGAGTATCTGGGAGAAACATCTGTATGTCACCATCCCTGCCTACATGAGCAGCTTCTGATTACTATCACCCATGAGCTCCTGAGCATAATGGTCCTTGCACTGAAGGCTGGACTGACCATGGACAAATGCAGGCAGGATCTTCAAGGCAGTGACCCCTCCAACATATTCACAGCCTTTTGAAAGAGCAGGTGTGTCAGAGGTGACTGCCAGAGTCCCCAGTGCCAGATGATGAATAGCAGATTCTTTACCTGCCACCAGGAGGACTTCTTACAGAATTAACCTGTTTGTCTAACAGGGTGTTTCCTGGTTCTCCTATTTTTGCATATGATTGGCAACCACTGTTCCTTTCCCATGGTCTGTGCCTGCAAGGTGGGAGTGGCTCCAACACCAGTATATGATTTATTATGAGAAGAGCATGTGGAAGAACACATCAAGATGGCTCTTACACCGTGTTAAGGATGCCAAAATCCATCTGTGCCACATGCAGATGCAAAGGTGTGGCCCGGCTAAAATATCCTTTGGTGTAACCATGAGGCAATGATGGAGTGAAGAGCAGAGAATGAAGAGAGAAAATTTTCTGTGGTGAAGACAAAGATGGAAGAGGTGTCTCAGAGAATCCAGAGTGTTTAGATGTGGTGCCTATACAGTCCTTAAACTGCCAGAGAAGTGTGGAATGCAGTCAGAAAAGACATGACAAGGGTACTCCCAGAAAAGTCTGATATGTTTCTGCAGCTGTAACATGAGCTAAAGTCATGAAGCCTCAGAACAGACTGCAGCAATGTGACAAGACTGCAGGCAGCATCCACATGTGACAGCTAAGGGGAGGTTACTACTGCAAATGGTTATCACATCCAGAAAAGTCACAAGAAACCTGATGAAAGGCTCATGGTTTTCTTCTCGGATTGCTTACTCGTTTCCCCAAACTGATTAGGTCTTGACTCAAGACAGACATGCTCATTATCAGCCAAGTCAAGCTTGTTTCTGGTCTCCCCCACAGACTCCAGTCTCCCTGTACTCTACTCAACTATGCTGGCCCCTAGGTCCTGATCCTGAATTTCTCTTAATCTACGTTGTTGTATCCTCTGTGTCCCTATCCTATCCCTAAATCTGTACTGAACTCCATTACTGCTGCCTTTTTTTGTTGTTGTTAAATGCCTTTTTATTTTTTTAAACTTACATTCCTCTTGATCAAAATTCAGTTACCTTTTAATTATCTCTCTGGAAATTTTTACTAGTGACTCTCCCAGGGCTAGGGTAATAAGGATTTTGAATGCAGGAAGCTCAGTGGCCACTCTTGCCTCCCTGAATGGGTTCATGTTGCCTTGGTTGGGTTCATCAGAGTCTGGGGTTAGGAACGGCAGAGTCTGGAGACATGACATGAAGTTGATGGCTGAAAACAGGTCTTGGGTTGAGGATCCAAAACAAAGTTGGCAGGGCTGAGGGGCCCAAGGGTCTCAAAACTGAAGAGGTTCAATCTCATTGTGAGATCCTGGACAAACCCGCAACTTGAAGGATCCCACATGATGTGCATTTGTGAACTACTACCACACTTTAAACTGGTGCCTCAGAATAGACCAGCTTCTGGCAAAACCCAGCATCAGAGCTGGTGCCTGGGTTTCTGGGTATAGATATTGGATGGACCATGCTAACATTTAAGAGGCACTGATAGTGAGTGTACCTGTGAAGTGAGTACGTATATGTAGGCATATGTTCTGCCAAGCAGCCTCCCTTCTACCAGACTGGGATGGGACAGACCCCCTTGTAATTCTAAAACTATTGGAACAGTTCCTGGCTTGGTTTTGGCCCAGGCAAGTTTATCTCTCCCAGACAATACCCATCCACATTTTGGCAGTCAGCACAGGATGAAAAGCAGGAACTAGCTTGGCAGTTCAGAGATTAAGAAGCAATTTGGTGCCTGTTAGCCCCTACACCTGTTCTAACACCCCTGTTAGCCTAAATGAGTTTACGAGCAACACGGCCTTGGACTTGGGGAAGGACATGCTGCTGTGTAAGGCAATCCCTGTGGATGTACCTCTGACCATGACCTGCAGTGAGCTTTGAGTCACCCCTGCGCCCACACTGGGGCCAGGAAGGCCACCGAGCTGCCAGTGCATGTTTTGGTATGTGTAATCAGAGAATTGTTAGAGCTGGAAGGGACTTCTGGAGATACCTAGTCCAACCCCCAAGGCAGGGTCATCTAGAGCAGGTCACGCTGGACAGGAAGGTGTCCAGGTGGGTTTGGCACATCGCCAGAGAGGGAGACTCCATGACCTCCCTGGGCAGCCTGTTCTAGCGCTCTGCCACACTCAGTGTAAAGTTCTTCCTCATGCTGAGGTGAAACTTCTTGTGTTTTAGTTTATGGCCACTGCTCCTTGTCTTCTCACTGGGTACCACCCTCTTGGCTCCCTCCGCCTTTGAGATACTTGTATGAATTAATAAGATCCCCTCTCAGTCTTGTCTTCTCTAGACTGGACAGGCCCACTCACTCCCTCATCATCCCTGTGGCTGGCGCTGGACCCTCTCCTTGTCTTTGTTGCCCTGAGAGGCCCAGAATTGGACACAGCACTCCAGCTGTGCCTCACTGGGGCCGAGCAGAGGGGCACGACCACGTCCCTTGCCCTGCGGGCCACTCTTCCCAATGCACCCCGGGATACCTGGCCCCCTGGGCAACCTGCCAGCTCACAATCATCCTGTTCTAATGAATAACACTGTTACCCGCAAAAACTCCCACATTCTTCTCCTGTGTGCTGGTGCCCGGGATTATCATCCCCCCAACTCCCCCCTCCAGGTACCCAACCCTACACTTGCCCTTGCCGAACCTCGCTGGGTTTCTCTCTCCGCCA
>VWZG01011960.1:1450642-1550905 GCA_013396735.1 Grallaria varia
GGACGAGCGGCCCTGGGGACCCGCACAGGGCTCGGTCCGCACGGGCTGGGCCGGGTCGACGGCGGCGCCGGGCTCCGTGTGTGACCCCCGGGCTCCGTGTGTGACCCCCGGGCTCCGTGTGTGTCCCCCGGGCTCCGTGTGTGTCCCCCGGGCTCCGTGTGTGCTCTGTATGTGCCCCGGAGCTCCGTGTGTGCCGTGTAGGTCCCCGGGGCTCCGTGTGGGCCCCCCGGGCTCCGTGTGTGCTCCGAGTGTGCCCCCGGGCTCCGTGTGTGCCGTGTAGGTCCCCGGGGCTCCGTGTGGGCCCCCCGGGCGCCGTGTGGGCCCTGGGGATCCGTGTCGGCCCCCCTGTCTCCAGGTCCGAGGGGTCTGTGCCTCCCTGGGCAGCGCGGGATGAGGGCGCGGATGGCGCTGAGGTCACCGCCGTGTTTGGGAGGAGGGTGTGAGCAAATCGGCCCGAATTAGCGCCTGGAAGAATGAAGTTCCTACTGGTTTGGGCTCTTCTAGTTGAAAATATTCTAGACCTTCCCAGTTATGAAAAGGAAGCGGTCGTTTCTGTGTGAGATAAATTACTTGTCTTCTTTTCTCTCTTAATTAACTACCAGTGCCTTAAATTGGTTACAGGTCAGCTTTGTCTCCAGGAAAAATAGAAGTTCAGGAGTGCACTGTTCACATGCTCCAGACATCCTTCTACTCCCTCCTCAGATTGTCCATCCCTGCCCCAAGAATTTTACATCTCTTGGCCGCCACTTTTTGAGTGCAGTTAATGGATAGTTTTGAATATATAAAGTTCCTGCAGAATTCTTGAAAACCTGAGTTTAAGGAGAACAGGGACATCCAGTTGCTTTACCCGGTAAAAATGCCACTGGATGAGTTCGACATTGTTACTAGACACCAGAGAGCAGGGAGAGGCACTGTTGGAGGCATTATTTCATTCCCACAGAAAGCATCTTTTGGGACTTTGATCTCGCCACATCTAGCTGCAATTCAGGCCATGAGATGAAGTCATGGGAAGCCAGGCTTAAACTGTTTTGCTGCTCAGAGAAGTGCTTGTTAAGTACTTGAAAGATGCTCAGATACTGTTGTAAGAGGCAAGAAAAGAGAGGAACTTTATTGCATAAATTTTCAAGCTACTTTTCTAAAACTGAAATGTCAAGCTTTAAGTTCTCTACTGGGACACTGTAGTCTTACATTCATACATGAATGCAGTGATAAGGTGTAATATTGCTTCAGTGTTATGGGAAAACTTGAATACACAGAAGGATATAAAAGGTGTATAATAAACACCAAAAATTAATCATACTGTCTAACTTATAAGAATTATATCATTTATAGTACAAAATATTTAAAAAATATGAATTTGTTAGCGTCTTTATTGCTAAAGCCAGTGCAAGTAGCTAATAAGTGAGAAATGAAAAAAGAAAAAAGAGTGTGTTATCTGCAGAGTGTGGCTGATGTCTGCATTTTAACTTACATTTTCAAAATAATTCCAAAAGCACTTGAATGACAAGGGTTGAAAGTTCAAGAAATACTTTCAAGAGCTTTTCCACCCAAGTCCATGTTACTTACCTTCCCTAGTCTGTGAGTCCTTTTTGGAGCTGTTACTTGGGGGTTTGTTTGAGGTTTCTTGTGGTTTTTTGTTTGACGTAAAGAAGATTTAAACATTGGCAGGATGGGGAAACAATGCACTCCCACTGCCTAGCCTTATTTGTGTGAGCTTTACTTTGAACAGCTGAGAGGGGATACATCTTTCACTCCCTAGTCTCACTAGAAAAAAAAAAAAAAAAAAAAGGCTTTGAGATGTTGGAGGGTTCCATGGGAAAATGGAGAAAATGGAAGTAAGCTCAGGGGCTACAAGGAGTAGCACTGCCCATCAAAGCAATGTTTTATACACTCTGCTGTACTTGCACTTGGTCATAGTAGCTGCCTGCGTGGCATTGGTCATATTGATAGGGGTTATTAAATGTAGGAGTTTCAGAAAACGGCACATGTGGAGGTCTTGCTTCTTGAAGTGTTAAGTCTTGCAAAATAAATCTTCCAGTCAGATATTTTTCTCTAAAGACAGAAGGTTCGCTTCAGTGAGCAAATGTGCAGTCAGTACTTCTTCATTCCTGTCCTGCTTTAAAAATAGTGACCACTGTGTCCCTTTGGGTGAAGAGTGGGAGTTGAGTTTGATGCTCTTTGGATCACTCCTCATGGACCCAATTATATGAAACACTGAGCAGCCTCAAGGCCCATGGAAAGCAGTCTGAAATTGAAGTACTTGAAGTTTTGAGTGATCAGATGCCAGGACCTTTAACTGAATGCCAACTGGAGATTTGGGTTTTGTTCTCTTTGTATCATTGCTGGTAATAGCAGTGAAATAAAAGGGAAATGGTGCAGAATTCAATTATGAGGTTCTCTATTTTTATCATCAGAATGGCCTAAAATTATCTCAGTAGTCTTCCAGTCCCTGCACTGGGTTTAAAGATAACTCATGCAGCTCTTTCTAGAGAAAGTGAATACATTTGCCTCTGATTCATGCAAGCATAAATGGTGCTTTGACAGTATTTTGTCAGAGGTGGGTGAAAATGTTGAATTCAGAGCTTATTTAGGCAGTTTAATTTGTATTTTTTGAAAAAGTTAATTTTGGGTAAACTGGAGGGCTCTTAATTTTTGAGTGGCTTAATTAGCATGAAGTGCACGATGCATATGTTTAAATTATCCATACCATCCTCTCAGTTAATTACTTGCATCTCCTGGTTCTGTAGAGTGTCACACAGGTCCTTGAGTCTGTTTTTTACTGACTTGAACCAGAATACTGATCCATCAAATAGCATGTGCAGAGCACCTCATGCTTATTTCAAGCCTCAGTTCCTTAGTTCTTGATTAGACCTATTGAACTCAAATTGTATGAAACATGAGTGTTACTTTTCTGAGTCCTGCTCCATAGTTCTCAGCAAGCAGCACAATGAGGTATTTATAATCATGAGAATATTGTTTTGAGAAGTTTTTCATGACATCATCCCAGTGAGATAGTGAGTTTGTGATGTAATGGTTCCTCTTCAGCCCTGAGGTTGGTTCTTTGAGCTAACATGTGTTCCACATTTGCATGTCTTTTGCACAGTAGACCCCTCTGCTGTAGCACAGGTTTGCTATAAATTAATGTGTGTTCTTTTGCGGTGCAGGAGGTTACTTTTTAGAGGGGAAAAAAAATACATCACAAATGTAAATTGTCACTGAATTGCTGCAGAAAAAGCTGCTCCAGTAGAAGCAGATGGTTGGGTTCTCTGCCTGTGTTTGAAGTTGATACAGACCTACTTTCGTATGCTTGCATCTTACTGGGGTCAAGTACTCAGTTTAGTGGTAGTTCAACTTAATGGGTTTTGTTCAGCAATGCTTTAAAAGAATATCAGAAAGTTACAATTCAGAAAACCAGGAATGAAATTATTTCTTTCTAACAATGGCCAGTGAGAAAGATTCAGCATAGTAGTATGTTTTTCATGACAGTTCTAAAACGGAATGATTTTTTTCTTTTCTATTTAAAGGAAGAGTCAAGGCTGGATGTTCTGATAAATAATGCAGGGATATTCCAGTGTCCATACATGAAGACAGAGGATGGTTTTGAGATGCAATTTGGTGTAAACCACTTGGGGCACTTCTTGCTCACCAACCTTCTTCTGGGCCTTCTCAAAAATTCCGCTCCAAGCAGGGTTGTTGTAGTATCCTCAAAGCTTTACAAATATGGAGAGATCAACTTTGAAGACTTGAACAGTGAAATAAGTTACAATAAAAGCTTTTGTTACAGTCGAAGTAAACTGGCTAATATATTATTTGCAAGGGAGCTAGCCCGTCGTTTGGAAGGCACAGGAGTCACCGTCAACTCGCTTCATCCTGGGATTGTCAGAACAAATCTAGGCAGACACGTGAATATTCCTTTGCTGGCCAAACCCCTGTTCAACTTGGTGTCGTGGGCTTTCTTCAAAACCCCTCTGGAAGGAGCCCAGACCTCTATTTATTTGGCCTCTTCTCCTGATGTTGAAGGCGTGTCAGGAAAGTATTTTGGAGACTGCAAAGAGGAAGAACTCCTGCCCAAAGCCATGGATGACTTGGTTGCAAGAAAGTTGTGGGATATCAGTGAAGTGATGGTTGGCTTATTGAAGTAAGTGCCAAGAGGTGTCTGCAAAACATAATGCAGATAACTGTGCAATGCCTTTTTGCAACAGTGAAATTCTTGCATTAAATGCTGTGGGAATACAGAGTATTTTGCTCAATAAGTATGAAATACGGGAGTGGTTTGTGTTGGAACTCTGTTTTGAAATAAAGGACAATCCTCAATAGGCACAGGCATTCACAAGAGTCTGAAATACAGTTTGTGGGTGTGAATATAATTTCTGGTTAAATCTGCTTGGAAACTCATGTTTTACAAGTGAAAACTGAACAGAACTGTGTTTTGCAATATGTATGTATATTTCTCATGTTCCACTACTTGTAGACAGCCTGGACAATGCTAGGTACTGATGGTGAAACACTTCTGTAAAAATGATTTGAAAATAGTAGAATTCTCATCTTTTTTCTGAGCCATCGCAATGAAAAATGGAATAAAGAGATTTCTGATATCTTGCACTGTAATTGTCGAGGCCTCTGAGTGCTGTTCAAAGACTTGACAGCCCCATGGTTCAGTGAACAAAATTATTGAGCCGTATGCAGTTTTGCTGTGAAGCACAAAGTCAGCTACTTTTAGTGTTGCTGCCGTTCAGTGTGTAAGTACACTTGGTTGTGCAAGCTGTATTTTTATTTTCATGTAAACTGAACTTGCTGTTCCTTGAAACCTTGATTTT
Source organism: Grallaria varia (assembly GCA_013396735.1). Lineage (NCBI taxonomy): Eukaryota > Metazoa > Chordata > Aves > Passeriformes > Formicariidae > Grallaria > Grallaria varia. Next base: position 1,455,460 of record VWZG01011960.1, read on the forward strand.
CATTAAAAGGGTAGTTGCAAGATGTATTATGGTCTTTAGAGGGCTTTGCATGGCACGAATTATGTGCATACAAAGTTTGTAAGATCTCACCCAGCTGAGACTGAAGAGAATATGCTGCTCAGTGTGTGTTTGCCTTGACTGATGGCACTTTAATAATTAATGAGATTCCATAAATCTGTCTCGTACAGCTGACTGAATATTCTTTAATAAAATCTTTTAAAAAAAGACAGCATTCATTCTTTTGTTGTGGGAGATGTATCAGAAACCGGCAGCTTTGATACAGCAGCCTTGTTTTAAAGCAGGTGAACATCTGTTAGTTTAGGGAGCCTGTCATGCAGGGTTGGTACAAATAGAATGGGCTCCAAATAAATACACGGCCATTGTATGTATCAGTACTGATTATTTTTTTTAATTCATGTAACTTTTGGGTTCATATTGACATATTTTCTTGTTTTGCTCTATGTTATGAATAAGTTCTCTAGTTAAGATACATAGTATAAATACGGAAAAACGATTAGAGTGACCTATGTTAATATTACTTGAATGAGAAGCAATTATAAATTATGTATTCACTCCTTACTTAAAAATACATCAGTTCTGCACTTCAGGTGGCAACCAACTACATTTTATAGGTTCCTTCTCTGATTGTTTCCTCAGACTCTCATCGTATTTTAGGTTTTGCACAGTGGAGCGGACTTGACCTTGCCTTACCCTTCATTAGAAAGAGTGTGCTGGGCAAGTAACTTGGGTGGAGCAAAAAGCAGCAGCATTCCAGAAAACCAGAAGGCAAGGTACAAAGCAGGGCAGGCTTTTAAAATCATGTAATGTGTTGAGCTTTGCACTGCTCGCTGTAAGGCAAGGTGTAGAGGTGAATGTGTTGTCAGACCATACTCTATAAGTGTGGACAAAGTTCTCTGAGGGTTGCCAAAGGGAGTTGTGCTATGTGCTTAGAGAAGTCCTGCTTTGATTTTCAGTGTTGCATTTCACATTTTCATTTTAAATACTTGTAAATGGCTGCATGCAGCACCTTTAACAGGTAGTTGAAGAATGAAAGGTTCATTAACATTAACTTCCCTATAAAGAGATCCAGAGAAGCTGAGCCAAACTGGAGTTCGTGTTTCAATACTTCTGTAGCAATACTAAATGAACACTACTGTATTGTGTCTCTGCTGAAATGTGTATACCTCTTGCAAGGAAAGCCTTGGATGCAAAGGTGAAGAATGGAGAAGGTGGTTACCCTGAAAATACTGTAGTAAAGAACTACACTGAACCTGCCTGCAGAGCAGAGAGATGTATAATTTTAGACTGACCAACATAGGACATACACTTGCCTTCAAAAAAGCAAAGGTGGATGTGGACTGGAATAAGAGATGCAGTATAGGAAATCCCAGTTGTGACATGCTTCATACATCTACCAGGTATTTGATTTTATGGTCTTTTGAAACATTGTGGAAATAAGAGCCATTGTCAGAAAGGGATTGCATTCCTGTAATCATAACTAAATTACAGCCCTTGTTCTAGAGTAGAGTAATCCTTAATAGACTCTTAATGGAATATTAACTAATATTACCTGAAAACAATTTGAAAGGATGGATTGTTAGGGACTTACTGAAAGGCTTTTTTCAACATCTGAAAATAAGTAAAATTTGTCACTTTCATGGTTGAATGTAATTTAACCACTGTGGACCAGAAAGCTTTGGTTACTCCCTGAACAGGTCAACAGATCTTAAAAAACCAAGGAAGAGCCTGTCTGAGTAATGCTTACTCAGTCTAGATGAGAACCAAGAATTTTGGCTAAGGAAGTAACTTTCCCTTCCCCTCCCATCCTCTCCCCTCCACTCCCGTTTAGTCTCTCATTTTAAAAGATGGACAGAAAGTTGTCAGTGATTTTCCCGGAAGCTGAAGTAAATCAAGGAGAGTGGCTACTTAGCACGGCAGTGTCACCAGTCGATGTGCTGCTGTGGTGCGTGATGAGGCACGGGGCTGCGGACAGAGCTGTCGGGTTTGAGAACAGTATTGAGCTCACTGCTTAAAGCCACATCCAAGTATGCAATACCCACTGTGCTTTTGCAGCTGGAGAATGCACAGACATAGCTGAGGGGAGGAAGCATCTCCATGTAATGGTCAAGAGAAACAGGCTTCATGTGTCTGAAGGGAAGTGCTTTTCAACTGCTTCAGTATAATTTATTCACCTTTGGCTATGGTGCTTTTGAAAGCAACTTACCTCATGGACAGACAATTTAAGAAAGAAAAATTTTCTTTCTTTCTTTCTTTCTTTTCTTTTCTTTTCTTTTCTTTTCTTTTCTTTTCTTTTCTTTTCTTTTCTTTTCTTTTCTTTTCTTTTCTTTTCTTTTCTTTTCTTTTCTTTCTTTCTTTCTTTCTTTTTCTCAGTCACAGGCTCTAGCTATGAGCCAGTCTCTCGAGACACATGTAGCTATTATAGCTGAGATTTCTGCAAGTGAACTAAATTTCAGTTGCATGGATATTTATTTTATATGCCCAATCTGTTTAAGCCAAGGGAGAGTTACGTACTTTAAAAAAAATACTCTGTCACCAATTTACCTTCCTTACCTTGCCGCGAAGGCCAGCATCTATCCCCAGGCAAAGGGACAGCTCTGCTCTTTCAGTTACTCCAGTCAACACAGCAGGCAAGCTTATAAACCCAGTGGGGGTTCTCCAGTAAAAATTCTCCATCTTAATGAGATAAATGATCATTTTTTCCATGATGCAATAAAAACAGAAGTATTTAAACTCTCCTCTCTTCAGTGGTTGGCTGACTTGCCCAAGCTTCCTACTTAAGTGAATGCTTCACAGGCTTCAAAGCCTGAGCCTTGTGAATGTGTGGCATGATTATGCTTTTGCTAAAAAATGTGGATAATTCCCACTTCAAGCACACTTAATTTCTTTCCACCTAAGGCTATAAAGAAAATAAACAACTTGCAAGAGTCATACAAATAACTTTAAAATGGAGGGCCTGTTCCTTTTTTCACATAACTTTTTCCAAACTAATCATTTAGAGAGTAATTGACTTGCAAAACGATCCAGGAGGCCTCCACAGTTGAATTATTATTTTTGATCTGTCCCAGAATGGTGCTGCTATTTCTCATAACAGAAAATGACGACCTCCCTCTAGACTTACTGCTTTAGCTACCACTAGCAGCCTCACACCTGTCGTAACTGGATTCAGATCAGAGAAATTAATTTGAACAGTTAATTAACTCCAAATGTCCTGTGTAACATGGAGAAAGGAGTGCTTTCCTAGTTGCCTTTTTGAGGGAAGACTGTTACACCGACCACCTAACAAGGTTGATAGCCCTTTCTATTTTTAAGAATGATCCCTTCTGTGCAGGTAATGTGAAAAAAACTTAATTAGTCTGTATAAGGCGAAGAATTGATAGCTTATTTGCCATGAAGGATTTGGGGGGATGTCACATGCTCAAAATCTCTAATAATCACATTAGCAAGGTACTGACCTTTTCTCACCAGCTGCTGCATGGCCAAAGCAAGCAATCTGGAATCATGATCCCACTAAAAGCGCTGAGAGTCAGACACCTAAATATTTTTGCTGATCTTGATCTCCCATCTTTGGGTTTGGGCAGTAGCATCCTTACAGCCAGTTGGATGATGATTCATTCAAGCTTGATGAATGAGTCTTTATGCGCTTCTGTGTGTGTGTATGGCATTTTTAAAGAAATACTTCACTAATTGTGGAATTATGGGGGTGGTGGTGGCAGTAGTGATGCTATGTATATATTAAATATCCTGTGACATTCTCCAGAAGCGTGTGTGTTTTTTCCCCAAAGAAATGTCAGCCCATCTCTGCAGTTGTTGGGATGTCTGCCAGTTTGCCACCTGGACTGCTGGCTGGTGATGACTGACATTACTTCAGTTTGTCTTAAGTCTTGTTGCAACCTTCTCCAACAGTAGGTCAGTGTCCTGGGTCCTCCTAAGTCACTGCATGACTGTCCACTCTCCCAATGCCGTCTTCCCTTGAAACAAGCAATGCCGGGGTCTTTCCAGATGCTTCAAGAAAAGGATTATGAAAAGCATCTGCAAAAAGACAAGCGATACACCTGGAGACTCAGAACCTACATGCAGTGCAACAAATAGGTTTGGTGTCATTTTATATACTCATTTACAGACAGAAGCACCTTCTTCTGTGTACATGGAGTATTTTAGACTTCAACCTGCCCTGAAGGCCTGTTATATACAGCACTGTAGGTGTATCCCATGACTAAAACATATTAAATTGGAAATTGATTCAGTGCAACCCATTTGCTCTTCTGGAAGGCTGAGGTTCTGCAGGTCCAGTTGAAGTCATTGATGGCTGTAGTTGCTTGACGCTTCATCTGGCTTTGAAAGTACTTGGAAAGAGGAAGAGACCAGAGCATCATTTTCCTTCTGTCTGCCTTCCTGCAGATCTTCAGAGGCATAGAGGTATCTCAGATGCATCCCCACAGATACTGAAAAAGAAATGTAAGCCTGCTTTATGGAGGTTTTTGTTCATAAAATTTTGTTGTTGGTTGATAAGTTCAAAAATCATCATTTCTTATTTTATATAGTACCAAGATGATATTATAAACTAATTGTATTAGAATTACTAAGACTGGGGTCTTGGGACAATGGAATAAGAGATAATGAGCTGTCATCTGTAGAGGCAAGAGGCAACTTTAAAACTCGTAAAGAACAATCAAAAATCTTTGCTTAGTTATTTTGTTTCTGCTTTTTTTGGGGAGGGTCTGTTTGTTTAATTCTAGATACTTGCTAATTTTAAAAAAAGGGTTAAAACTGCACAAAATGTGAAAACATCCATGTTTCAACAGAGTGGCACAATTCTTCGCTGTGGAAAACCCGTAAAATGACAGGAAATGTCTTAATGTGGTAGGTGTTCATTTTTAAGGGTTCTGTTGACAGAAGTTGATGAATGAAAATATTGTGTTTCATTTTTGTCTTTTGTTCAGTAAATAGCATGGAATTTTGATGCTGCCTAGAGGGACAACTTTGTACTGCGGTGGTCTAGACTAGGATTTTTCATTAATGTAACTCAATCAGAGTAGGTGGGGGATTTTTTTCTGGGTTTTTTGTTCTTTTTATTTTTTAAAGGAAATAAACCTGAAGTCAAAGGGAAGACCAAGAAAAAAAGCACCACAAAGTTTATCTTTTACTCATCTGGAAGAGTTTATTTTAAACATGGAACATTGTTTGCTGCTGTGGAAATGAAAGTGAGAGAGTAGCAGCTTTCTTCCGATGCCATCTGGCAGATGATTTACTTGCGTATGGTATTCACTAATCCAAATAACCCTGTGTGTGGTAGCATTGTCTCTTTACTGATCATGCGGCTGAATTGGCTGAACCCTGGATGGCTCACACAAGGCTATCAACAGCACAGTACAATAGGCTGTTTAAAATTAGAACAGCATTAAAGAATGGGACATGCCAAATTCATTGTGCCTTTACCTATGTTAAGTGTTTTCCTTGAGTTTGATGTTTCCTTTTCATTCTCTTCATGGTTTTATTCACTCCAGTTCTACTTGGACTTTAGCCCACTTAATTCAACCCTTACATGTGGCTCAGATGGGACCAGAGCACTGGTCATCCATCCCTCGGTTGGTATCCTTGCCCTGATGGTAATTGCGTTTGCTCCTGTAAGGTCCCTTCTCTATCCTATGAAACCTGTATTCTTGCTGGGAAATAAAGCTCGACTTTTGCAGGACAGCTGCATGCTGTAACCAGTAGCTTTGTGGTTAAGGAACTCTCCTAGTTCCTAATGTGAGCCAAAATTATCTTCAGATCAGGATATTCGCGTTTATCAGGCAAAAGATCTGGCTGCTGCATGATTATATTAATGTTAGTTTGCATCTTCTTGCTGTAATATGAAAGAAAGTACCTTGAGAGGCTTTATCTGGAAGCAAAATAACCATTGGATTATGCCTGGAGAAGCAAATCCCAAGGTAGGAGTAAATTGAGGCATTCTCTTGTATCTTGTGTTTTAATTCCAGGGAGAGGTTGATATTGTGATGCCCAAGATAATATAATGCTCCCTTCTTAATATGTTTTGAGTGATTTTTCCACAGTGCCTAACTCAGCGTCCTTAATAGGTTTCTTATTTTGGATTCCGATTCCACTCTCAAGTCTAAAGATCTGGAATAAGAGTATTGAGTGCGCCTTGTTTGTAATCACTTCCGACCTTTAATTGGATCTGGCCTTGATAGGTCACTTCAAGTAGCCCTATGGTTCAATTTGCAGTTGAACAGTTTGTTAAGTGCTGATTTTCCCCAGAGATAGATCAACATAGTTTGTACATGAAATTAAAATATATACAGTGTAAATATTTTTGTAGCAGAGATAGGGAATGAATTGAGAGCTAAGCTCTTTTCCTGCAGAGCAGCTGACATTTTGAACTCACTGGCTGCATCTGTATTGCTCAACACTTAGTGCCAGGACCTGTTTCCTTAACTGCAGACTGAATGGGATATGGGCAATGTTCATGTTCCCATATTATGTTCTCTCCCAGAAGAGGCATAGGTACATTCAAATGACTTTCTAGGAGTGTCCTTGGCCCATGCTGACTCCTGACTGATGCAAAGAGTTTTGGAGAGCATTAGTTGGCCAGAGCCAAAACCATGCCAAGAAGTGCCCGAACTATTGAATAGCACAGATGATTGAATTTCAGTGCTTAGGCTGGCACCCTGTGACTCTGTAATGGAGTGGAATAAGCATAGCCAAAAAATGCCCCTTCCTCCTTCAAGTGTTAACAAGATAGATGTGATATTTTCAATTTACATCCGTGACATTCCGAGACCGGTCTGGAAAACTGAAGCATGTTTTAATAATTTTATAGTGCTAAAATTCCACTGACTTTATTTCAATTTCTATGGACTGACCCTGTAAACACACGGGGAATCGGTATTGTCATTAACATCATCATGTCATCATGCTTTATTCATTTCCAATTTTATAACTATAGTCTGATCTCCTGGAATTGTGTCTGTTAACATAGCACTGGACTATGGAAATCTTATTTTATCAAAATGTATTATTCTTGGACTAGAACACATAGTTACACAGTTGCATTTTATAGATCCATAGATTTTTTAAAGCCAGAAAAGGCCCTTAGATTATTTAATATGACTTCCTGAATGACAAAAACCATTTAATTTAACCCAGTTAACCTATGTCAAGTCCAGCAATTCGTGTTTGGCTAAGGCTTATCTTGTAGAACAACGTTCAGTCTAGATCTGAAGCCATCAGTAGTTGGGAGAATCCATCACTTCCTTTGGAAGTGCAGCCCAATGGTTATCAGTCTTACTCTAAAAAATGTGTATCTTGATTCTTGTCTGAATTTGTCTGGCTTTCACTTCCAGCTTTCACCTCTCATTATGCCTTTTTGTGTGAGATGAGAGTACTGCTGTTGCCACTCAGTATTTTTTCCCCGTGGTGATACTTGCACATTGTAATCACTGAACTCATCTCTGGATGTTTTTATTAAACTCAACAGACGGAACCCCTTTAATCTCTTATTTCAAGGCTCTCTTCCAAGGTTTCCGATAATTTCTGTGGTTCTCCACATCCTAGCCAATTTTTACCTCTTTTCTGAAACAAGAAAACAAGAACTTGATGTAATACTCCAGTGTGTGTCCATTTATAGGCAATCCTAGTACTCAGTGCTTTCCCTCAGTTGCTTCAAGGCTATCACTGCTTTGGATGTGCCTTGGACTGTCCTCTGGCAGTGAGGCCAGCTGGAATATCACAGGTTGCATCAGTACTCTTGAATGCTCTTTATCTTCCACAACAGGGTGCTGACATCCAAACTACTCTTTGGGTTTGCTTCCTGGCAACTCCTGACACTGTGTCTGTGTTTGGGAATTATCTGGGAAAATGCTGGCAGAGGCCAAAATCATGCCAGGGATGAAAAATAACCATCTTGTGATGCATATGTTCCAGGACCTAGGAAATTTTCCTGGAATTTTTTTTTTTATTCTGTATGGTAGTCTAGAATGTCCGAGTTATACTCAAAGCATCACTTATATTTTTAGCTTCAGTGAAAACACTAAAAAGATACATGTTTTTCTGCTTTGATTTGCAAACCCAGAGGACAAATATGTGGGCTCAACTGGTCACCTTGGTTGGATGAAGATATTTTCAAGTTACTGATCTCCTGATAATCATTCACCCCATTTTCCTCAGATGCCTTTTTTTGAACATATCCTCTCTCTGGTAGGATTCGCCTCTGCTCACTTCAATACTGACGATAAAGGGTAGTTGGACAGGGAAGAGCCCAAGTTTGACTTTTCACGACAAGATTTAGGTGAAATGACTCAGCTTCACTTTTGTGCAATGACTCCAGCTCCTGTGGGGATGACTCCTGTCCGTAATAACTATGCATCTAAATCACAGAAGTACTTTTCTTTTGTAAAAATGTTACACATAAATATCTTTGCATGGATATAAGATTTTTGATTAATTTTCTCTTACTTTTACAGTAGGAACTGAACATGAAATATAACCTCCTATCCCGAGTTTTTGAAAGTCAAACATTAGTGCATTCATGCTTGTATCTGGTTAGGTGGCAGCTATGGATGGTCCTTGCAACTGGTTTCACTGTCCCCAAGAGACAGGTGCTTGTGAAGCATGGAGTGCCGAGCACAGTATAGTCAAGGTGTGAATATTTACAACTCGGAGAATATGGGAAGTCTCTCATATTCAGTGTCACCAGTTTGGGCTGTGGAGTGGGCTGTGAATTGTGGTAGTTTTGGACCAAATTTCTGATGTGTTCTGTCGTCCTTGATACTAGACAGTAACCCTTTGGGTGGAGTGGAAGGGATGGCAGTTATATTAAATGTTTCAGTCACCTGAGGTAGATTTACTGGCAAACATGAACAGCAGTCTTGATTTTTTTCTCACTTATAATCCAGCTTTAATATTAATGTGTGTGAATATAGAAAAAATATAAATTGCTGTTCTTCCCTCAAAAACACCTGTGTTCAGGAATAATTTGAAGTGGTAGCTGATTTAGTGTGAACCAGACCAGAGCCTGTTGCAGACATGCAGTGGGGATTCATTATTATTTTCATTACATTTTATTATCATCACCTTCAGTGACACATGCAGTGTTTCTCTCATCACCATGTAAGGGAGTTAAACACTACAACAGCAGCCTAATATTTCTCAGCACCTGCCCATCTGGCAAGTCTTTGTTCGCTAAAGTTTGTTCTGCCACCGTTGATTTTAGATTTGCAGTTTTGCAGCTGATCAAAGAGATGAGATTACTTAAAACAAGAACTTCCTGGGCAAATATATCACCATTGGTCCAGTTTGGATTTACAGAGCCCTGGCAGTAAAAGATCTAAAGGCAGACTGGACCAGCAGAAATGAATGTGCATGCAGACATTTATGATGCCACTCTTTTATTTTTAATGCACTGTACATTCAGCATTTTCTTTCCTTTATAGTGGAAGATCATTTAGATGTTTCTTTGAACACTAATTTAGGAATGTTGGCAAAGACCAGTTAGTGTGCATGTGCAATTTATTATATTAACAATATCTGATGAAACAACAAATGTGAATAATCCTGCTGAGTACAGAGAAAACAAATGCACTCTTTTTATGCTGTAGTGTGATCTGATCTTGGTAGACTACAGTTAATATAGTTTGAAACAAAGTATACATGGCAAACTGTTTTCATAATACTCTAATAAAAGTATTCCTCTTTCTCATTTTTAGTGTTTTTTTTTCTCTCTTTCAATCTTCCCTTTGTTATTTTTCAAATAAAAAAAGAATTAAAAAGCATGCATTTTACCATCTGTAAAAACCCATAAATTCTCCTCAGCTGCTGCAGCTAAAATGCTGGAACTCCATTTCAGTAGGTTCTTGTTCACCCTATGCACAATAAATAATAAAGTATGGAAAACAATCCAAAATCCAATGTAATTCACAGAGATATTAATGAATTCTTTTTTGGTAGAGAAGCCAAGCAACTAAGCGAGTTGGAACTTCACTGCCTGAAGATGACTGAAATAGCATAAAGTAGGGCACAGTGAATAGTCAGGCAGTTAATATAGTGAGAAAGCCATTTGCATTGTTGAGTTTGTAATTTATTTGCTGTGCTATTGATCTGATCTGTGTCAAGACAGAGCTAAGGGCTTTGTCACAGCTTTCTTGAATGTGTTGTAAGGGCTTATATAGAATGGCTGGAAGAAAATTGTAATGGGCATGTCATGGTTGGGCTGAAAAACCTGTGAATTTGTGACTCTAAAAGTTGGATTCCTCCTGTTTGTTTCTCCACTTTCCCAAGTTACTGGATTTATTCCAATGGGTTGAGTGTGCTTCTCCAGTAGACCCCACATGCCCGTGTGGCATCCCACCAGACCTGTTACTGGGTACCCTTAGAGCATCCTAGATTCACTTCTTTCTGCCACAAAGAGATACTCAAGTTTCAGTCTTTCTGCTTAAAACTTCCCACTGCTTTCTGGAGGAGATTAAGAAGTGTCAGTTCCATTGATTCTTCTTTTTTTCTTTTGTTTGTTCCTAATTCTGTTAGATGGGGTTTTAAAAAAAACCCTCCTTCCTGATTGCTGACTGCCAACAGGGTAGCTAGTGCCATTGCACTGGAGGAAGTCAGCAAATGAAGCCATGTGTAAATGAATGTCATTAACCATCAAATTAACTTCCTCAGCAGTGGGGAATACTGTACTTCATTAAAGTTCCACTCCTATTGTCAATTTGCATCTAATTTACAATTTTAGTCTAGGAAAGTTTATCCCTGTTTTTTGTTAGCTAGATTAACTTTAAATAAAGTACTTAAATTATGTTTTTTGGATCTTTCAGCAAGTCAAAGTGGCTGCCAGATCTCTAGAAATGAGCAAACTGACTATTTCTTATGAAATGTTCTGTTTGCTTGAAATTCGCACTGGGGCATGGCCATGTGTTTGTACATATGCTTCAAGGATGGATCTGCTCTCTGTTCATAAATTACAAAATTGCTTTTCATTACTCCCCATGAATTCATCCTGAGTTTGATGTTAGCACAGGATCCAGTGAGATTTCAAGGAAGAAATTAAATTATTTCAGATCATTTTGCCAAGTTCATTGAAAACGATAATCAGCCTCTGAAGGTAACCAGCTAAAAACCCCACCCTGTAAAGTTATCTGTGATTTGTTTTTTAAGTCTTAAATGTGTTGCACAAAATATGGTTTTATTTTTCTACACCCCTTTCACTGGCACGAAATTTGGGTCTTCTGTTGCCTGGAAAACTTGACAAATGAATGGAGAGGTAGTGAAATGAGGTCTTGAAGAATAACTGAAGGCTGGGAGGTTTTCAAAGTAAAGGGTGTTAATCAGAGTGCTTAGAATGTGTTGTTATCAAAGACTGAACAAAAGAACATTTTTTGAGTAAAGGAAAGTTTTTGTTTAACTTCTTGGTAGACAGATATACCTAACTTATTTTACAGTAAAATGACCCATTTCTTATATTTCCAAAGTTAAGAAATAGCAGGGGTGGGGTTGGGGGAAGGGGAAAGAATATGTTCATACTTTTCTTTTACATTTTAAAAAAGCAGGGAGAAATTAAAAATGTAATGTTTCATGTTCCTTGAAGGGGAAATTATGCATTTTGTATGAAATACATTGGCAAACAGAAATACTTGGGACAGAGGCCAGATATACCAGTGCCTTCATATCTTAAAAGATGTTTCTCTATTTGCAAGTTGGTATCTGGACTATTGCAGTGAAATGCCCCCTTTGACTAAGTTTACGGTGTGCACATTCTGTCCATTCTAGCCTTGAGATCTGAATTCTGTAGCTTTGGTAGTGGTGCTAAATAAGACAGAAATAAAAAAGTAATCTAGAGATTTAAGACAGGGACCTTTTCCAGCAGGATACTGACACATATGTCTAAATTCCTCAGAGGCTGGCCAAAACATAAGTGTTTATTGAATTAAGGCTTAGACTACTTGGGACAGAATTAAACTTATTTCAGATGAAACGTATCCTTTCATGTATTTGTTATCACATAAGAATTTTGACTCACATCAAGAGACAGTAGCTGATAAACATTTTTCTATTAAAAAGGTTTGCTTCTTCTCTTACTGAGAAAATAGATTTGCCTCCTCTGGAAAATGGAGACATCCAAATGGCACTTCCTTTTTAGCACAGTTGTGCCAATAGTTCTTTTAAATATTGTATTGCAGCAGTGATGGGGATTCTTACACCTATAATAGATTGTAATATTGAATGCATAGGTTAGATGTGAGCCATTCTGGTTCAATATTTTCTCCAGTCAAATGTAATTTCTGAAATAGGTACTATAAAACGTAGATTTTTATCTTTTGTGTATAATATTTGAAAATTTGCTCTGATTTCTCAGGCAAACTGCTGAAGCAGGTCAGAGTTTGTAGTTTTTCTGTCAGCAGAAGTTAATTTAAAGGCCTCCTGTGAATAATAATAGCTTTAAATTGTTTATAGTGTTGATTTTAATAAACACTGCATAACATGGAGCAGTGCCTAGCATATCCACTTGATTCAGAGCCAACACAATATCATCTTTCTTTGGGAGAAATAGCACAAACAATGAAGATGTCTGAGGTATGTCACAATACCATGATCAAAAGGAATGTATTATTTAAATATTATAATAAGCCCAGTGATGTCTTTTGAAATAGAATGATTTTAATTCAAAAACATCTGCTTGGAAGTCCAAGCAGATTAGAAATGTCCGTTCATGAAAACATACTAATTAAAGGCTCTAAATACTTAGAATAGTTCTATGCCTATGTAAGTTAGTCCAACTGATAACAAAACTCGACATGTTTCATATTATTTCAACTTCTTTTATTTGAACAAGGGAATAGATAAACAAAAGGAAATGATCCTGTTGTTTTTAAAATTTTGTGAAAATATGACCCGAACAAAGGTCAGTCTTCAAATGCATGGTCCATATGGCTTGGCTGACACAAGTAGCTGTAAGGATAACATCACTTTGTAGGAACAGTGGGACTCGGCTCTCTCCAGCTCTGTGCAGTAGCAGAGTGGAAAGAAAATGTAAACTAAACTGCTCCTTTATCCTCCATTTTTGATGCCTCAGATATATCTGAGTCAGTAGAAGCATAAACTACTGCAAGTTTCTAGGTCTCTTAATAAAAATTCCAAAAATAATTAGCTTCTACTTCATGTAAAAGAATGAAATAACTATTTTGTGTTTGGTCTGCAAGTCATCAGATGTCATTGTTATAAGTGGACTTCACAAGCAGCTATATTGTAGAGGAATGGAGAAACACTTCTGTTAATTGTGGCCTTACTATCTGGAAGAAGCTGCTGTTTAGCCTGCTACTTTACACTTTCACTAGTCAAGTGTGATTCTGCTACGCTGGCTGAGCACAAACCTTCCTGCTAACTAGGCCACATTGAGAAATATTGTTTTCCTTATTCATTAGAATAAAGAAAATTTAACAGTCTTTGTGCAGTAATCTAATGTTTCCTTGAAACACTAGGAATATAAAATATGTATGTAGTTGAATGTCTGCCCGTTTCAGATTTCTTAGCACCAGAAAAAAAAAAAAAAGGTGAGCAAGACAAGGTCTCTGGGTGCATGATTTGTCTCGATGGTCCCACACATCCTACTGGCTGCATGTGAAAAAAATGAATACAACCCAACAATGCAGTCATTGGGACTGTATCTCAAGAGGTACTTGGGATTTAAGCCTGTAAACTAAGAAGTTAAGGTGTGTATATGCCCCAGCACCAGCTTACTCACACTTTCATTTCTGCCTTGCCACATTCAGTGAGATGCTGTCTGTTAATGCTAAGGATGTTGCTAGAGCCAGTCATCTGCCTGACTTAAAGGTGGTGCCTCCTTAAATTGTCTTTGATCCGTAGAGTGACTTGCTGGGCACTTGGTGGCCAGCCAAGTCCATTCACCACAGCTTCACAGTAGACGTCCTATAAACTGACAGCCTGTGGCTGGAGTGCATATTAAGGTGCATTGTCAAACTCTACTGTAAAACTTTACTTTTAGATATGTCTCAGGCTACAAGAATAAGAAGAAAAAATTATCTATCCACTCTCCCTGTATGATCAGTAGAAAGTCTTAAGTGCCAGTGAGTGGGCTCCCAGAGCTAAACCACCAGCAACAGTCAGGAGGAACTACTGAAGAGACTGAGCTGAATTTCAGCTGGCCCACACAGAACTTAGTCCATCCTGTAAGGTGGTTTAATGACTATTAACTATTTTTTGTAATTGGGTGTCTAAACCCAGACAACCATATGTGTAAAAACGTGTGAAGGATAACCAACCCCTTATGATACCCAAATACTTAGACCATTCAGATGAAGGTTAATTTATTTTGGAGATGAGATTTACAGGCAGATCTCCAGCTGAGTATTTAAACTAAAGAATCAATGTTCACTGTGTTATGCAGTATTGTGAGATGGAGCTTCTGCAGACTTCGTAATTAAATCTTTGTGTTGTATCCTACATACTATAGCTAAAGATGAGGAGTAACACAAAGGGAATCCCTGCTATTTTACATTTCATTTAGGTTGGAAAAGACCTCTAAGATCATAGAGTCCAGTGATTAACCCAGCACTAACAAATCCACTATGAAACTATGTTCCTAAGTGCCACCTTAGCATATCTTTTAAGCACCTCCAGGCATGGGTCACTCTGCCCCCAGCCTGTACCACTGCATGGAGTTGTTGTGACCCAGGTGCAGGACTCACCTTGTTGAACCTCATCCAATTGGCCCCAGCCCATTGATCCAGCCATTTTGCCCTGGATTGGATGAATCACTGCTAGAGAACGACAGCTGAGAGAAGCTAGTGTACTAAAGTGGCAGAAGTGACAATGGACTTTAGATTAGGCAAGAATCAGCACTTCAGACTTCACTCACATAGTGTGACTTATACGTCTGGCAGGGCTGACTACAATGTTGAATCAAAGAATTTACTTTAAATAAATAAATCTATAAAATCTGGATCTTCCCTTTCTGCTTCCCTGCTTGCAGCTGCAGATTCCTGCTCACTGCTGTAGCTGCACATCAAAAGAAGTTTTCATAGACTAAACTGACCACATATATTTCATCCTCCAAAACAACTGTTTATGGAGACTTAGTTCTTGGTGTTTGACATGTAAGACAGCAGTGGTAGTAAGAAAAAAAGAGATCTCATTTGTGTAGAAGAAGAAACAAAGAAGTGAATGCTTTGGCATCATTCTCTCTTTTAGCTGAAATTCTTGTATTTCCACAGGCTCCTTGGGAGAGTCCCACTGGCTGCTTTAGGGAACTTTGTGTTGTCTCTATGGACTTCTCTGCAGGATGCAGACTGTTAATTGCATTCGTAACTTTGCTCAGCTCACTAGTACGTATCTTTTTTCGACTGGATACATGTGTTCTCTCAAATGAGTATGTCCCCACTACCTTCATCCATCGTGTTCTCGTGGCAGTCTACCCCGTGTAGGTGTTCATTTCTGGGCTTCCTTCTGCAGTGGATTAGTTAGCTCCCCTAGAAACTATCAGGTGCATTTCTTGGGGGATTCTGCTCCCGAACTGTTACCAATAGGCGGAACAGGTAGATGCACCTGGCTTGGATCCCTTTGCTCTACACAGCCGTGAGACTTCAAGCACTCTCATATGCTATCATGTGCCAAAGTATGCAGCACATAATGTCTGTCTCATGTCATTAAAGTGGTATTCTAGGGGGCTGCAAGACAGCACAGAAATTATTTTCAACACCATAAACTGATGAAAGATATAAAATAACCAAGTCTCGTCGCTACAGAGATATCAAACAGTGACAGAGGAGACCCATAGGCAAGTGCTATCTTGTGTGCTCTGGTCGGTGTGCTCTGGACAGTCTGCATGTGACCATGTTGCACCCCTTGAGCTTGAATCACTCCCTGGGTCAAATACTTTTATCATATAGAGTAGCAATAGCAGCAGCCTCTGTGGCTTAGTTCCTCATCCTTCCTTCAAAGGGTTTTTCCAGAGCTATGCTTGTAACATCATGAATTTTCATAGGATATGGTGGGCAAGGGAGCTATGAAAACAAAACAGTGAGAGAAATCAGATACATCACTAGGAACATCATGTACCTTTTTTTCTTTTTTGAGCCTGATGGATCTACAAGTGGGGGTGACTTCATGTAGTAATTCCAAGAATCTTTAAAATGGATGCTGAGGCTATATAGAACAAGAGAATAAACATAGAACTGTAACTTACTATGAAATTGTATTTAAAAAGCACTGGTTTGTAGTCTCAGGTAGATCTTTCTAATGGATTTTCAGCATATGGGAAGAAAAGGTTTTGCAGTTGTCCTTGGTCAGATGTCAAGCCTTCCTACCAGCTACTTTTAGCTTTTGAAGTCTGGTGACTTCCCCACAGTGTTAAGTATTTATTCACGATGCATAAAAGATAAGCCCCTGTGTTTATTTTTGCTGGCAGAAATTAATGTATGTGATGGACTCTCCACCCATCAAGATATTAACCCCTGTTAGGAGCTCTTTTCTCTGGAAACCTTTCAATCAGTGAAACTCATTTACATAAGGTAAGATTTATAAATCAGAACTATAAAGCTAATTCCCATGGGAGCTACGCAAATCTCACTTCTCAGTCCAAATCCAACTTTTTCTCTGTACTTTCCTTTCTGCTTAGCCTTCTAACCTGAATTTTGCTAGTATTCGTTAATGCTGAACTCAAAAGAAATGCATATCTCCCTTTATGGGAGAAATTATATTTAAATAACCATATTGTTTATTTTTACCTTTGGAAGTCATTCAGATATACTATTGCCATGGTTATAGTATAAAACATCAATTGAACAGACTAATAATAACACCCAGCTGTTAGATTAGTGCTTTGCAGATGTCAAGGTGCTTTATAAATGAGGTCCCTGTAATAATTCACTTTGGACAGACACAGGAACTGAAAGAACAGAAAATTCAGATTATTTTTCCCATGAACATTCATATTCCAGTAGTAGAAATCAGTTTGCTAGATTCCCAGGCTGTATCTAATGGTCACTCTAGGCTGTCCTTGCACAGTTGATACAAACTCTATTCCAGCCATAAAATAATTGGTTTTAGTCAGAAGATTTTTGGTGGAAATGAGAATTGCTTCTTACAACCATGGTACCGAAACTGTTCCTCAGCTGTACTGGCCAGATAATTATTTTTAAGGACTATTTTTCTATTTTGCGAATGTCTAAGTTCCTGGCCAGTAGCTCTGAGTATACTCTGCCAGTTCTGTGGTCTGGGATAACTGGCCAAAAGCCCACTGGCGACAAATTGGGAGCACCATGAGTATCTCTGAGTGTGCAACTCATCTTGGAAGCACCTCTGCATTGTACAGTACAGAGAGTCCTGGAAAGGAAAGAACAAAAGCCAAAGAATCAGATAGAAAAATCACATTTTTAGCCCAGCTTTCCATGAGGATTTTTAATACAACAATCATTATTTCGGGCATGCTGGTACAACCAACCAAAAGACTCCAGCAAAAGCTTACTGAACTCAGCAGGATCACAATGATGTAAATGCAACCAAAAAGACTCTTTAATAAGACATTTTAGTTTAACCTGGTGTCTCCTTTGTAATATTTTCTAGTGGCTATGGCAGGAGACCAGGAGTTGAGACTGCTTCATAACCCTAGAATATGCCATATTTATGCCCGCTCACCACCCTCTCAGGAGCTTTTTCATACTTCAGTAACAATGATATAGTTATTGAAGGATTTCCAAATGAAAGAAATGTTAAAGAGCAAAACACTGCAATTATCTTCAGCAATTAATATCATCCATATTTAATCCAGATTGAGGCAAACTGTTGGCCCAAGTTCACCAACTTGTGGCTCCAACATAAGCATGTTCCAAGGAAACACATGGCAAAGGAAACATTACTTCAGATCCATATTAAGAAAAACCCCTCATTTGAATGAGATGTGATTTCAAATCACACAGTGTCCTAGTTACAGTGGCTGGGACCTGTTTATCACTTTGTGGGTATAACCAAAACTGTGTGTTCTACTCCCTCTGTGTCATTTCTGATGAACTGTTGATAACTGATGGTTTGCAGCAGCTGCCCAGGGCACACCTGACACCTCAGCCTGCAAGCTGGGTGTTAAAGAACCCTGTGAAGCAGTGGAGTGTTTCTCTCTTCACACCAGTCATTCAGCTGTTATAACTCCCCTCCAAGGAGGCATCAGCACCTTCACACCCACCCTGAGGGGTCCTGTCTGCTACTGGGCTATTAGGGACTGGCACAATAGGTTGTTGCAATGACATAGACCATCAAAGGTTCCAAAAATATCACATGACTCACAGAGTTAAATCATCCATTTTGAAATTCCTCACCCTGGGGGAGGTACTGGTCATTCCCACCTGAACCTGAGCATATATAATCTTTGGGGTTTGGGACTTCTGGTACAACTCGTTGGGTCCAGAGAAGGACCAGAACCTCAAAAGGACTGTGACTGCCCCTCTCAACAAGACTGGGACCATCAGCCTCACCAACAGGTTTTCCTTTCCTTTTAGTATGCATTCAGGGGGACCACGTGGTGCTCAGCACAGGGGCTAAAGAACACCCAGGGTGTTGGGTTATACCTCTGGGTTTTTTGGTGGGTTTAGAGCAATTTTTCTCTGTATCATTGTATTTATTGTTATATTTTTTGTAAGTTGTAACTCTGACTTGTAATCTCTCTTGAGTCAGGTTCATTTCTTCTGCCGGTTTACCTTTTAGCCAACACACACAATTTCTTTTGGTGCTGGAGAACTGCAGAAATGTTAGAAGATGGAGCTTGTTGGCCCCTGCTCTGTTCTGTGACTACATTACCCACCGAGGGCTTACAGCCGGTGCCAGGTATGGCATAGTTCAGCACACAGGGATTGTTCTGCAAGACCAGAACAAACCAATTAATTTCCATTAACAAAATCTGTGAGGAGACTTGTTCGGAACCCACCCATGACAATTCAATTAGCAAGAGTTGGCTGCCCATTTTGGTAAATGGAGAGAAAGAGAAGATGTTGGGCAAAGTTCTCCACCAGTGTATGTGGGTTCACTACCACTGGAGCCAGCAGAACGGAGCCTATATGAGTTGTGCGTAGTGTAGCTCATTATAGATTTATAGAGTAAAAGACCAACAAGATCATCCTGCATAGTTATTTTGACGTCCTGCTTAATACAAGCCACAGAACTTCCCTAAATCTTTGCAAACACAGATCTCTTTTTCCCATAGAATGGAAAACCATAAATGTATACGTTACTCAGAGGTACTTCTGTTTACATTACATAAGGTTCTGTGAATAATTTGGGGTCATTTTCTAGGACTGTTAAGTGAAAGGGAACTGTTCTATCTCAGCTGAATCACAAATGAAACACCCTATAATATGCATGGAAGCACTCATATGGTATAAATAATATTTTTAATCAGTCATTGAAATAATAATATAAAGTTCACTTTATTAACATTTGAAAAATAAATGTCTTCACCTTCCTTCATTGGACTTTAAAGGAGGAAAGTTTTACATTCCCTGTGAAAAAAATAAAGTAAAAAATGTTTAGAGAAAGGAGTGATCTGACTGGTTAGAGATCACAAATCACTAATAATAAGCTCTGAATATCAGGTGCCAAACAGCTGCAGGGTCTCTTAAACCTAATTCCTCTTTCTTGAAGGATATGGCAAGTTTGGAAAAGAGATGATTGCCAAAACCACCACAAAATGCAGGCAGAAATTTTTCTTTGAACAAACCACTGTTACCCTTGATAAAACTGTATGCCAGTGTCTTGGCATGAGGGAATGCTGCAAATTGGTGCACACAATGAGGACAAAGCCCCTGAAACCTGCAAACAGAAAACACAGATCCAACCTGTAATGTCTAGTAAACAACCCACTCAAAAGGAGGAGGTGATAGGTGTAGATTTTATTGGATATGTCACTAGGTATTGCATGCTTTCCCATTACATAGCAAGGTACTGTGCAGTTTATTCCATTGCAGTTTGCCACCTGGTATAACAATGTATTAAATTCAAAGGCCAATTATTTGGAAAAGTCACATGAATGTTCAGAAAAGTATATGGAAGATGATTATGCCTGTGAGTCCGTTCCTCACACTTGCACTTTACAAGGCAGGTGTCAAAATTGCAATTTATATATGTAAGAATTACGGAAAGTTTTAAATCCTCAATATGGAATATTCATTCCTAACAAGTGCCAAATATCCCAGCTTTATAGATACTGGAAATGCAGTTCATCTACCAGTCTTTGTCAGCCTCACTCATAGTACTAATATCCTCCACTATGTAAATACAAATCACAACATCAATGGTTAATTTTGACCACTTTGCATTATGGAAACATGATGTATTACAAAAACATTATAGAGTATCCAAGCTTCTAGAAACCTGCAGGAGAGTTACACAAGTCACAGTCTGTTAGCAGGAGCTCCAGAAAATATGCTGTGGAACACCTTTCTGTGCCTCAATCAACTTGTATTTTATCAGGTATTGGAGCAGCGACAGTAAACTGTGTGACCTGTCAGTTCCCAAGGAGCAAGATATTTTGGGGGGCTTTTTGAAAAATTTAAGAAAAAAACCCAACTTTGTGCTTCTTTTCTGCTCCTTATTTTTTTTAACCTGCATCACTGGAAATTAGTTACACATTACCTTGTTATGGGGAAACAAACAATATATTACTGTACTTGAAAAGTGTGTTTTCTCTCTGATTTACTCTCTAGCCATTCTGTCTGCTAAATCCAGGTTCATCCTGCCAGGCTCCATCCAGGATCATCCAGAATACTTAATTAATACAGTCTAGTATGGTGGCAAAAGTATTTACAGAGAGACAGGAAAGATTCCTCCTCAGTGAAAGAAGATTGGTTTGAAGAAAAACAGTGGCCTGAACTATTGAAAAAGGCAGATCTGTTCCAATTCTGATGCAAAGTATCGGAACGATTCATTAAATCCAAGCCACTTAATAGAAAACTGACTGACACAGAAGACAGAAAACGGCTGAACAAGGAAGGATGTGGCTAAAATCCTGCTCCTCTGGAACCAAAGCATCCCCCCTATTTAGGATTCATATTTCTAAATGCTGCTGTAGAGCTGAGAAGCCAGGGCTCAGCTCAACACTGAATCTAGACCAGTCCTTCTTTCACAGCTGAAAAAATAGTATTTCCTCCTCATTTGTCACTACTGACAACACATTAGTTACAGCAATTGTTTAGGATCAAGGCTGTCACCGCTCGAGTCTTTCTTATGCGTAAGTCTTTATGTACAAGGATCAAATATGGCCCTGTAGCATCCCTGAGTGGGAGAAAGGGAGTCTCGGATGCCAGTGAATACTTAATATGATCCAGATGAAGCTAAAAATAGCCCTGCCAGGACAACCCCCTCGTGCTCGCTCTTTCAGCTCGTGTTGTTGGTTTTGCCTTTATGCTGTCTGAATAGAGCTAGCCCTCCTTCCAGCCCCTCCATCCGCCCTCCCACGTCGGTCCTGCACACACCCTACTCGAGCCAAGGCCTGGTGGCTGGGATGCTGCTCTCAGTGGCCCTCACATCTGTAAGCAGTACAGCCCGTGGGGGTGGAGAAAAGACAGGGAATGGCCACATTTTGCCTGGAGCCCTGGAAGCAGCCTAAGAGCAGGTTGAGTGGAAGAGTTTTTTCTTTGTGCTTTCTGTCAGGGCACAGGGAGGATTTAAACACTGGGGTGCTCAGTGCTGCCAAAACTGAGGCATCTGGGAGCTGAGGACCAAATCTGAGGCACCTGGAGAACATTAATGTGGACTCTGTTAGCACAAAGGTGAGGCATTTATAAGCGCTGACATTCAATTCAGGATGAACATAAATGATTTAATTCTAGGATTTTCTCTCCCTCTATGATGCTAGACAAGCCAGGATGCCTGCTGGCCTTTCTTTAGCTGAGGTGGTAACAGTTATGCACCCAGGGAGGTGTGCTAGCAGATAAATAGCATCATGGTTGAAGCCTTCCGGGGGGCATGACACAAAAAAAAAAATAATTGTTTTTTACAGTCACAATAGCTTTATTCTCTTCTTCCTTAGTAGTCATATTGTGACAATACCCCACAAAGCAATGTGCCTTTGCCATCTTCTGTACCATCAGGAATGCCCAACATCTTCACATTCATGGGAGGCAAGCTCCCAGTCTATGGTCTCCAAGAGATTCTTGTCTGGAACAGACTTAGCAGAGGATGCTGAAAACCTTTCAAAATAGACTCATCTGTGGGTATCTTTTCTACCATCATTAGTCTTCAACCTTGTACTCTAGATAAATTGGAAAATACATGTAATTTACAAGGCTTTATCTTCCCAGCTATGAAAACTGTGAGGTGTTCTGGCCAACAACGGAAAAAGTAAAGCAACTGTAGATGGATGTGCACACAGATGTCCTTTCTTCTTTCTCATCCTCTTCTTTCTGCTGTTACCCCTGTTGCACACCAGAGAGCAGCACTCAGGCTTGTCCTGTGTGGTACCCATTGACCTGCTCGCATATCTTTGTGCCTGAACATCCTAAAGGTAAAAATTCGAATCTCTCTATAGCCCCTTGTTATTATATTGTTACCTCTGGTAACTTTTATCTAGGCATGATCTGGATTCATGTATTCCTAATAATTGCTACTGGTGTCTGGCTCCTTGTTAATAATAAAGCAGATATGTACAGATGACATAATAATCCAAAGAATGTCAAAAATTATTTATTTTCCCCCTGAAATTCTGAACTAAAATACTATTCTAAAAATCTCAATGAAAAACTTGTTTATTTTTCTTTCTTTTAGTTTCCCCTCAACCCCCGCTCAAATGTGCCACAGTGCTTCAAAGGGATGCTCTGAATAATGATTTTTTTTCTTCCTCAGCCTACTGTATGTTTTGGTTTTCCATGCTTCCAGTGCTTGCTACTTTGGTTTGGTTTGGTTTTGATGAGGGCCTTTTTGAGGGGAATTGTTTGGGGTTTAACATTATTGCCATAGGGTTCTTTTAATATGAGAACATTTTCTGCGTAGCAGAGTACATGCCTAGCTTTTTCTTGGCTGTCTTCCTCTGTTAAAAAATTTCCTGTTGTCTTCAGCAATGCCCTGGATTACCATGATATTACTGTTATTTTCATTCTGCTATCACAGATAATTTCTAGTCATATATTACACCAGAAATTAATTTATTTAAGGACAAAATTTATGATATGGCTCTAGAAGGTTATTAACATATACACAGGTCAAATTCTAAAATTATTTTTAAGTGGTTTTGTGTTTAAAATGGATTTTAACAAATTCTAGTCCTGTATCATAATATGGCACAAATAATAATCTTTCATCAGTATCATCATCATCATGGCTGGGCTTTGCAAATGAAGATTTGGGCAGGGCTCTCCCCACGCTTGCTGCAAGCGTGCTGATGGCTAAAGAGGCCGATGCGAGATGGGCAAGTCCGGTTGCAAAAGGCACAGCAGAAAGTCTCCATAGGCGGTGTTGGTGAGGCACGGTTCTTTCTGCATTGTCTTTTCTCCTCCAGACTGATTCTGCGTGCGTTCTCAAAGGAATCAGCAGCATTATGGATGGTGTGTCTCCATGTCTCCCGATTGGAGGCCAGTATTATAATGCTTTGATAATATATTAACAGGAGCACTGGTATTCCATTATTTGCATCCTCTTTTTTATCCAGGACCAATTTAAGTTTCTGTACCTTGTAGGAACCCAGACAACCAAGTGAGATTGTGGTCAGAGGCGGAGAACAGAAGACAGGAAAGGAGAGCTTGGACCACCCAGCTCTGAAGGGGATCTGCTGGCCAGGGCATCACTGGGGTAGTTTTGGTTTTACACTCTCCTGAAAATTTTTCTGTGTGACCCCATGGCCACATCTTTTCTTATCACTGGATGAATGGAAGCAGTTCAGGTTTGCAGTGCTTTGCACATGAACATTCACTTTTATCTGAACATGAGTAAGATCCACTGCTAGAGGTCAGATAACTTCAGATTAAGCAGGGCTACAACACATCCTGTGTTTCTGAGTCACTATCTGGCCACATCTGTTGTATTGAATTCCCCAAAAAAGCATGGCAGGTGCAACCAAACTGCCTACCAACAGTGTTCTTCAATCCTTGCTAAACTTTGAACAGTGGCTGAGATTTGTTTGGGAGGATCTACCAGAGTCTGCTCTAGAAAATTAAAAATGTTCAGATTCCCATTCTGGTACAGTCATATATCATCATCATGGATAGGCTTCATGAACGAAGATTTGGGAAACAGTCATATATATATTTATATATNAGCAGTGCATGAGAAAAAATGGGTTCCTATCATTCAGATCCTGTCAAACCACAATGAGGAACCAAAGTCATCTTAAAATGTTTAGGAGAAAACTGCTCTCACAACCCCTTTCTAGGATTCAGCCACCACACCTTTGTCCACAGTGAGATGGCAATCTCTGATCTCAGTTTGTCCTCAGGATTCTCTTTTAAAGTTCTTCTCCCCTTGCTCATCATGTGCAACCAGAGGAAGTTCAGAAACTAAAAGTCTGCAAAAATAGGGAATGAGCAAATATGAACTTGCTCTCTCACTGAAAATCTTTGATGCTCTCCTTGCTAGGTCCGAAAATCTGGTTCTGCAGTCACAAGACATGCTTCCATGGCTGGAAGGGTTGGCAGTGATGGAATGTGAGTTGACCATAGAAGTTGCTCTAGTAGAGAGATAGGCAAATATTAGGACAAGAAGAGTGGTCCAGACTCAGAAAGAAGCACCTACTTCTAGGTATTACATAGTGCAGATGATTTTACTCTGATAACTTTCACAAAGCTGCTAGGCAGGAGAGGATAATATTTGTCGTTAAAAGACTTCAACCTGTAGGATTTGGATACATGTTCATATAGATACTGTATCTCTATGCTGAGGTTAGTCTATGGCCTAGTGTGAAAAAATGCCTTTTATTTTAATTGAACATATCTTGCCCTTGTATGGAGAGCCTGTGACACAAGAGAAACAGAGAAGGGGGGAAAAGTACACATATTATGCAAAGTAAGACAGGCATTCTGTAATTCACACTTCAGAAGAGAAAATACTTTGCTATTCTGAACAAAATCTTATTATAGGAAGGGTTTTCTACAGTGCAACGAAGTAATATTGGAGTTGTCAGGTGTACTTCTTTCATACATTCTGTTCTTATGTCATTTTTCTCTAGCAACTGAAGCTCAGGCAGTGCAGTGCTGAGTCTGATTCTAGCATGGTCCATGATCCCAGTGAAGAATGGTATTGCCTGATTTTTTCCTAGGTTCTCAGGGCATGGGCTTTTGCAACAAGCAACATGGGGCATTTTGGCAAGAATGCCCTGGCAACAACATAGAGATGTCATCAGCATCTCTATAGCTCTTTGCACAGCATAAGATTAAGAGAAAGTCTGATTTCACAGGCTGTTATCACTATGGCTTTCAAACACACTGCCCAGATTATCCCAGTCTGTTCTTGCTATTTTCATTACTTACTACTGTGTGATGAGTATTATGTAATGTCTGTGACTTGTAAACATTTGATTATAAATTCAAATTCCTGTTAAATTCACTCTTAAATATTAGCTGCAGATAGGGTTGAAACACAGATGTTTCTTGCTGGAATTAATCCAGAAAGCCAGATTGAACACCATGACTTCCCAGAAAAACAGTTACGGAATGACAGGGCAGTGGCTGGGACGAATCACACCTACCTACCATAGCCTCTGTGCAGATTCAGAGAAATCTTAGGACGGCTTGACTACAGTGTCAGAAACTTTGCCATTTCTTATACTATACACTATTGTATCTCAGCCCTACTTATTTCCACCCCTTCCCTCTCACCCTGATTACAACCCTCTCCACATCTCCCTATTTTTGTGGACTCAGTTGGAGATGAGCTCTAACTACCTTGCAGTACTCAGTGTCTTTAACAATAACAACTCTCCTCCCACTGCTACACACCCCATGTCTGACCCTTCATGATCCTCCTGCTACAGGATCTTCTGCCTCTAGTGTCCTGCTTCCCAACACAGCTCACTGCCTCGTGTCCTTCATTGAGTCTTTCATGAACTAGAAATAAACAAGTTTATGAAGAATATTTGAATTAATTTAATTGTTCATATACTGCACTATTTTTCAGCTACCTTGGGGGGCCTCTCAAAGTCCATTCTGTAGTACCTATTAGTGCAAGACCATGAGAGGTGTTTTCCTTGCACCAGAAGTACCAGGTATTCAAGTCATATTAACTGCAAATGGACTAAGCAGCGATTTCCAAAGTTCATGTATTTCACCACAAGTCACAAGGCCTGAAAAGTCTAGAAAATTAACATGTAAGCTCAGTTAACACTGTACTAAATCTTTTTCATTTATTCCAGAACAAATGGCTAAATTTTCCCAGTCGCTCGAAACAGCAGGTGACCAAAACCAGAAAATATCTTGCTTTGCTCCCCTTAGACCTCCTAAGCAATCATTTTCCCTGCTCCCTGAGCCCCTGGATCGGTGACAAATGCTCCAATACTATAACTGAATTACAGCTGCAGAGATGTCTGTGCCCAGAACACTTACTGCTCAGAACATCTAGTGCCTGCTTCCCTATTTCGGAAATAGTCCTGCCCTCATCCCACCTCATTTCCTGCGCATAAAGATAAAACTGGTGCCTATGCTTGCCAACATACTCTTTCTGTGACAGAAACCACTAGGAACAGTATCAAGACAGCAACTCAAAGAAGTTGGCTGCTCACTGCAAAGACCTTTGGAATGCAAAAATTGTTCATTGCAACAGGACTTCCAGCCATGTGAGCATAGGTTGGAAAGGACTTACTGCCTTCAGCCCCCTTGAGGCTGATGAGAGATTAAAAGGATGACATTTTAAGGCGGGAATTGTTTTTTTTTGTGGTAGAAACTGGAGGCAAAGCAAACCCTTGGTTGCTTTTTGAACTATGAGCAGGATTTAACAAAGAGGCTTTCGGATATGTTTTCCTTATCAAAATGTCTTGCAAAATCTGAGGGTGAGGAAATGTTTGGAGAACTCACAACTTTTTAGATCTGCAGCTAGACATGTGAAAATGCAGCCCAGGACAGAGAACAGTCTTTCCATGAGCAGGAAGTCTACTGAGAAACCTTGCAATGACCCAGGAGTCAGTGGGAAAGGACAGGGAGATTAATGTGATTGTGAACAGACAAGCAGCCCTTACGGAAAACATGCTGCACTGAAGCTTCCCTCCCACTCTCTCTCATCCTGAAGCCTCAAGTGACTCTATGTTTGGATCCCCACACCTCCAAACAACTATCAGACTGGAAAAGCAAGGTACTCAAGGATCCAAAACACAGCGTCTCACAAGGCACTGACCACAGCAATGCCCACCTCAAATTCCTCCAACCCTAATATGACTTTATTGCTACAATATTTCTTCCAACTCTTCAGATTCCCAAAAGGTCATCAGGCAGAAAACCCTCAGCCACAAACAGCTGTAGCCTGTAACGTTCAGAGCTGTGGGAGCTGTCTGCATTTCACTGTCACTGATAAGTTTGAATCATAGTATTTGCCCCATTTTCCTTTACTCTTTCTCTCTTTTTTTCCTTTTTTTTTTTTTTTCCCTCTCATTTATAGTGTTCACAGTATGTATTCACTATTTTTCCATTTTTGCAACTTTGCAGTTTTGGTTTTCAAAAAATAAAAAGGATGACTTTTACTCATTGCTGTAATTTTATTTTGCATTTAATAATAATGGTTTGGGGCTATTAAAACCATAACTTAAAAACTCTTATTTGCAGGAGCTGGAAAGCTTGTGATGAACTCTGGAAGACAAGGGTACAGTTTACTGTCCTATAAATGCAATCTAAATTGCACTCAAGAAAAGCATTCCACAAAACGAGCTAATGGGCAGTAAATGGTTTAAAACCATGCCAATTCTCCAAATCAGAATGCTTACATCATCCAGGCAGTGTCATCTTACCTGTGTTGTCTAAGTGTGTGTTACAGTTCCCTCCTGGCATCATCCAGAGAAATATTAAGGTAATAATTCTTTATCATGTTGGTTGTTGCTATTGTTGTTGTTCAGTAAGCATTTTAAGAAGCAAAGTAGAGTATCAAGTAGTAATCAAAGAGAAAATAAGATTAATTGACAGTGACTTTATCAGTAGTCTAACCAAGGCCTGGCTACAAGACCCACTACAATCACACAGTTATCCCCAGAGTTGAATTGGCTCTCTGGTACTGTTTTTGACATCAAACATGATCCTAGATAATGCCTGGGCACAATTCAGGTGACTAAGGCTGAGGACAACCCCTCTCTTTGTTTTGGAGGGTATGAATATGAATCATGCCATGCCAGATGGCCACATGGACAAATCACGGTCCTTGGCCCATTTGATTTCCTCATACAGATGTTGTTCCTCTCTCTGCAGAGGACTGAAGACCTCATTTTCATTAATAATAGAGGAATGAGCTGCTGCAGCCCTAGCAATGTACATCAGATCATTATGAGTCCTTCTGGAACTGCCTGATTAATCCTTGTTATCCGGACTTTCTGCCGGCACCCTGTCACTGCCTCTCATCCTAATACTGCAGCACAACCCCTTCCCATCAGGCAACACTCAGTTCCACCCCTCAGAAGGGCACCACAAGGGGTGAGGTGTCTTCAGGAGTGTGCTGTGAGACTTTTCAGTCTGGACTGGAAAGGCCCATAAGTAACATGTAATAAACCTATGGACAGACTATTTCCCATTAGATACAAAAAATATACAGAGAAAAGACTGGGCTAAAAGGCTTTTGGTTTTGATGTCCTGCACTCAGAAGTTACAAAATGAAGCAAAGTGATATTTATAACTGTCATATGAAGTCACAACTACATATTCTTTAATTGCAAAATTCTTTCCCATAAGATACGTCTCATCTGGGATGAGTCCCAGTTGATGTTTGGGGCCGATATTGAAGCTGATTCCAGTTATTCCAAGCTGCATGCACCTCTTTTTTTCTCTTTACATCACACCTTTTAGCCTACCCCAAAACACTGAAGTGTTTTCCTGAAGGGCCTTCTAGAAACTGCGTTGCAAACTCATTTTCTCTCTGACTGAAATTGTCTAGAAATACAGGAGACACAGAGGGTCTCACTGTTAAGGTGCAGCCTGGGCTGTAGAAAAGACTGATATTGTAGGCAAAGGTTCTTCTTTCTCTTCTCTCAAGTAGAACTAGTTTGTTTACCATCCTTCACACTCTTGCCTTTTCCACTTGTTCCACTTACGTCTCTGTGACAACCTTTCTTTTTTTCCCTCATTTCAGTTTTTGACTCCTACCCCAGCAAGTTGCTGCCACAAATTAACATACATGTAATTTGGTTTGCACAAAAGAGGGATCCTGCTCTCCATCCACACACCAGACATGGTTCTTCAACCATTCTTTACCACAGTTGTCAGTTCTCCCACATCCAAAAGCATGTGAATGCCAGTGGAAAAAGTCACCTGCTTTTTTTTTTTTTTTTTGAGTGGATCAAGAAATGAGTTGTCATAATTTTAAAAAAATAACTGCTGTGTTCACCTAGGATCTCCTAAAAGTATTTTTATTTCAAGCTAACACCTACCAACAAAAATCACAATGCTGGTTGTGGGAGTTTAGAAAAATAATAAATAAATCAGAATAGTGCTAGTTTCTAGCAAACATCTGATTTTCTCTTTATAAGCAGAAGCTTGCACTTGCCTGAAGGAACCTAGGGTTTTCATGCTACATTTATGTCTTGTCCTACCAAAAGACTACCTCATCTACTGGAACAAAGGCTGCATGCTGAGAGGAACACATCTATCTTCATGATGGATGTTTGGCCTGTTGCCTGAAGCCGCAAGCTCTATAGCTGGAGATGGTTCAGTAGGTTTGGTAGGACGGCTGTTAAAATTGACTGGAAGTCCTGAGCCAGCTGCCAAAAGCTGCCTCCAGCAAGAGCTTCTCCTGGTGATTCCTGTCCTGCCTCATTATCTTCAGAGCTTTCTCCTCCCTCTACTGCCACTTGTCTGTGTTTGGCTCGGGAGTCGCTGGTTGTGCCCTGTGGCACCATCTGCACTTGCAATGCTCTCACCACCTCTAAGCCTTCAGTGATGGCCTTTGTGACTCCTTTGTCCTGCCACGGAGTTTGAAGAATGAAGTAGCCAGACCAGCTCCTTCACTGGGAGGTAGCAGACTGGAGTCTCTGGAGGGAGGACTTGTGATGCCTTTTCTCCTTCAGGGCAAAGTAAAACGGGCTAATTAAAACCAGTGGACTCAGAGAGGTGTTAGATTCTGCCTCACACATTGGGTTTATAGGCTGAATCTTGTTCTCTTTAGGCTTCCAGATTTTTCTCAGTTACTATTTCTCCTGTCACATACTCAACTCTTTCTTTTCATACACTCACTGCTTGTGCCTGTCCTTTGGAAAAATGTTTCTACAGTTCTACACTTCATCAGTACAATAATTATTTCAGGCTTCCCTGTTAGACATAGTGAGCTAGTGTGATGCACAGAGAAGTGGAAGGAAGTCTTCTTCTGGGTTTCAATATACTTTGAGGTATTTTTCCTTTATGAATCCTGTTTTTACATCATCTTTCGCTTACTTTGTTATTCAATATGTGTGTGAGTGTGTGTGACCGTGTGTTTGTGATCTCCATCTCCCAGACTTTTAGTGCTGAGAAGGATACAAATTTGGGAGATAAACTCTAAAGGCATCACTGATGAAGCATTGAAGGCAATTCTATGTTTTAATCCTGCATAAATTATCCTGGAACTCAGCCCACGTTTATGATGTGTGAGAGAATAGAAAAATAATGGGATTACTCAGAAGTTTCAGATGATTATAAACATATGGTGCAGGAGGGTATAAGAACAAAACATACTGAGGGAAATATCAGTAAATGAAAGGTTAATAATGGAAAAAGTAAGTTTGGAATCTCATATGTGGCCTATTATCAAACACTACTGACATGAAAGAATTCCTACAGAACTCTTAAAAGTGGACAGCTAGTAGTTTAATGATTGTAGCAAGAAAACTTTAAGGCATTGGAAAGGAAACTATATGATTATAAAAGAACTCATCACATATTTAAGCCTCCTATGAAAAATGGTAGTTTTGTGTCTGAAGTTCCGGACTGGGACTCAGATCTTGATTTATTTCCCAGTTCTGCTACAGATTTCCTCTGTGACCTTGGGCCAGTTACTTTGGGAGAAGCATGTTAAAGTTCCTAAATGACTTATGAATCCACGTCACTTTACCAAAAAGGGCATAGCAGCAGATTCACAAAGGGAAAAGCATGTGGGAATGCTGACCATAGCCAAGGGTACTCCCAAAGTGACAGTGTTCTGCCCAACCACTTCCCGGTTCTAAGCACCAACAGGCCACCCTGCTTCAGGGAAGATCACTGCCTTCTGAATGCTCATGGATAATGAGCAGGAGACGACATGGGAGGGAGGGATCAGCTGCCCTCTGACCTCCTATGGGGCAGGCAGCCTTGGGAGATGCTCCCTCTCGTGTTTTGCAGCTTCTGCTTGATTTTCGTCAGTGGCTCATTTCTGAGAGAGGCTCAGATGTGATGCCTGGATCTGTGCAGGCAGAAGATGCCAGGATTGACACAGTTAGCAGGCTTACCCTGGAAAAAACAGGGGTTCCTGGCTACTGTCATCCTGCTTTGATCAAAAAGAAAAAGCAGGACCAACCATCTCTCGTAAGGGCAATTGGTGTTGGTGTGGGAAACTTTTCACCTGGTTCACTGCCCACCCACAGCCCTCAGCCTCAGAGCTGGAACCTGCTTCCCAAAAATCCAAGGGAAGTGGTAAGAAAGGGGCAGGGTCAGGCTGCCCTCTCTTGCTCCGAATTTGTGAAGCTCAACTCTGACCAAAACACAGAGCTCCCCTTTTCTTGCTTCAATCCTTGGGCTTCATTATCAGGCTTAGGAACAAAGTAAGTGTTTATTTGCTTGCCAATGCAGGAATTACCTTCCTAAGGAAACTCACCCAGCAACCAAGGAAGCACATAAACCTGCAGTACCTAAGCGCTGTTGCTTCCTGATTTCAGACAGCTTTGAAAAATGGACACTTTTTGCTGTCGCCAGCTTGTGAAGTACAAATAGCAATAGCAGAATATTCTTTGTCTCCCTCATCCTGTATTAGTCCATGCTGTACATAGTCTTACAACTCACACACAAAATAGGAATGCAAGCAGTAATAAACCTGTAATGTAAGTAGGGGAGCCAAAGATGGATATTCTCTCTAGCTTTCCATATGCTATAGCAATGATAAAAGGATCTTACAGGCATATCTTTTTCTGCCTTATTATGCAGCATGGTCATAACTCAGAAACGGCTTTGGAAAGGATTCACAAACTGCTGTGTCTGTGTAAAGTCAGTTGAAAATAAATAATATACTTTCCACTTCAAACCTTTGGATATCTCCATTTGCCATGGTTTGTTTCATTCTACATGGAAGTATATGAAGCTTAAGGTATGTGTTAGATCACAAAGGTGAAGAATTTTAGGTTTCTGAGATTCAAAAATGTCCTACTAGAGAATCTCCCTTAAAACATATATTTTGTTGTCAGTGGTTTTGGCATAAGCCAAAGATGAATAAAAAACACATGAAAGAATGGAGCAAAAAAAGGAAAAAAGTGGATGCTTGTAATTTAAAAAGGGAAATTTTAATAAACTCTTTGCTAACAGGAATGGGGAAGTATAAAGTGAATCATAAATATTAAGGTAAATTTTTTTAACATTTTTAACATCAAAACATTTTCAACTTCAAACTCACCTACATCTGCGGCCTTATCAGCAAAGCCAAGGCAGGCTGATCTCACTGCTTAGCTGAGTTTGATGCACTAAAGGAAAACTACTCTGAGTATTGACCTCTGCAAATTTACATTGCATCAAAGTTGTTTAAGTCTTCTGGGTGAGAGTAGGAACAATTTCATATATCCACATAGCTAAAGCCTTGGTTAATATGTCAGGTTCCACATTCAGAAAAAAAAAAAAAAAAAATAGAAAGTTTCTGTCACTGTGACCTTCTGTATCTGCTTTTATAATCAGTGTGATCAAAGCAGTCCTTCTGTCATGGGACAGGATTCCCTTCTGGAATACTTCCACAGGACTTGAGACAGCTGTTGCAAAAATGTATTTAAAAAAGTTGCAAGAAATCTGTCTGTAGCTGATGCTTTTCCCAAGTTTCAAGACTTGAAAGAATCTTTCTGTTTCCTGTAAGTAAAGGTGTCTTTTCATTTGATGTATCTGCTTGTGGAGGGGAATCCTTTCAGTGGAAGTTTTTCCCCGATGTTTGTCTGAAACCACTTTGGTAAAAATGATCTCTTTTTACATCTGTTGGCTACTGTATTTGTCTGTGACAAACTACCACTGAACCATAATCTTCTGCGTCAGGGGGGTTATTATGGTCATCCCATTGAGCCTTGGGCATAAGACACAGCACAATTTCAGTGATTCCCATGGAAAACCTGTTGCTGGTTGGCATGTTTGTCCTTCAAAGGGACAGATTACCTGGAAATCAGATTACTCCTGCTAGAGCTGCCTCTACTAGGACTACAAAGGCCAGGGAATCAGCTGAGTAGTTGTGGTGACTCCTCATGAATGTCCTGGCTGTGTCTCATCTGGGTCTTACATGCTTATTTCTGGAAGATCTACTAGTCCCAGTTAATTTTTCATTTATTCTTCCTTAAAATTTTGCTGCCAGTAAGTTACCCACAGGAAGCACAAGGGTATTGAAACATTGGTTTTGTGTCAGAGTTTCACAATGCAGCCAAAACTGGTGGTGTCTGAGCATCAGACTGTGTCAAGATACACTAATGTGGTTCCAGGGAACTGAGATGTAATGAAATCACCCAGACTGTGAAGAAGCACAGGTTCCCTGCCTGTGGACTGGCCTTCACTCTTCACAGCTCAGTGAAACTCCTTCTCTTTCTTCTGTCCTTGGCAGTGCATTGCTATTCACTCTCTCCTACAGTCTGGAGGTAAATGATGATCTTCAAGGCAAATCTCTGCTGAGTTTTGCTCCATGCTTCACTGAAGCATAAAATGCAGTGTACGTCGACTCCACTGACGTGGTTTCCTCTCCAGGCACAAAGATTCATACCCATTCCAGGGCAGAGTCCCATGTCTATGGGAACTCTGAAGACGTTTTATCAGTCTAAAGGGTTTTGTGCCCAAAACTTACATACTAGAACCTGTTTGCAATGAACAAGGTTCAGAGTTCTTGGCCCCTTGAACAGGCTTCTGAACTCTCACCAGTACATCATAAGTTTACTGCTTTGATATCCTCATCCCTCTCCTTGCATGTCCTCCACTACCTTCAAACTCTGCATTTCAACCCATTTCTGTGGGTTTTTTTATGACAATGCACCACAGACAGGCCATTGTCACCAGTTTTCTTTCCTTTATACTTAATCGATCTACATTCAAAATTTCAGGTGATAAATACAGCAAATACGTTTTTAATTTGACTTGATGGATAACAATGTCTGAGGGTCTTTCAGCACGTTCCAGTAAGAAGATTTTACTGCAGCCTTATTTTCTGTTTATGAGAGATATCAATCATATCTATTTTAGTTTCTATTACTAAGTCTCATTTTGTTTCTTTCAGGATGACTGAGGAGTTTTCCTATCTTCAAATTTAAATAATTAAGTATGTTCATAGACTCATTTATTCTATGGTTTGTGAACTCCCGTAATAAGGTCATATGTCATAAGTTCTTTTTCAAAAAGACTAAAATAGTTTTAAGTGGCTAAACTGTGGTTAACCTGTGGGTTTACATAACTGGGAGAGACATTCATCCTATTCTATTTTCAAATGCATGTTCAGACCCTGTTGCAAATATATACTTTGTTTGAGAACAAGCTATTTGACTTAATTCAGATATGACCAAATTATGTAACATTGTTTATCAGGTCAAGTTTCCTCTGATGTCTTCTCAGGTTAAAATAAAATGAGTAAGTGCTTTTTTTTTTTTTTAATATTTTTTTTTTAATTTTTATTTTTTTGGTTTATTTTCCAGTTCTGTAACTGTGACAGAGGTGGTATAGATTTCAGTTAATGTGAGTCAAAGCCAATTATGTACAAGAGAATCCCAGATTTTAGGAAGTGCATTACAGTCTCTCTAGAAAATAGGTCATCTGAAAAACTTTCAGAGTCTAATAGTTCCTGAAAGTGGAATGGCTATTACTTACTGCCACAGGGTCCTCTGATCTTCCCGGGACTCTACATGAGTCTGTTTATTACTGTTTTCTTTAAAAATTGAGTACTTCTGACTTTTTTTTTTTTTTNCTCAATACTTAAAGGGCAGTAGACTACAAAATAAATGAGACTATCTGTGACTAATATTTTAATTCAGAGCCCTGGAATTCCCTGTGCACAATTTGAGCTGTTCACAGCCAACTGGCTGCAGGTATTGCATCTCTGTGCTTCTCAGGGTCCTACTGTATCTGTTTATGAGACCTACCTATTCTGCAAAGGTTAGTGCATGTGGGAAAGGTATTGTAAGCTTTCCATTGCAATTTCACCTAACAATTATTCCTCAACAGTCCGTGTGGAGTCAGAGAACATTAAGAAATGGATGAGCGAAACATATGGATAAGAGTGAAACCCTACAAATATTGAGGAGAAACAGGTTAACACATAGACGTATTTACCTTAAAGCATATACCTTGTGTTTTCCCAAATTTTCACAATTCCCTTGAGAGTTATAACATATCTTGTGCAAAGCTCACTTTTAGAGCACAGAGCTCCCTGTTTGTATTTATTTTGCTCACAGAACAGGTAATAGAGTACATTGTATCAACTTACTGAACCAGTTCTCTTGAATAAAGTGACTAAGTTAATAATTTCATCGATGGAGACAAGTTTCCTTTAAAGTCAGAGAAGTGAGAGGCTGTATTTATAAGAATGAGATAAAACATTTTCTTAAGTGCATTTGGACCATAGTAGTGAATGGCAAAGCCTACTGACTGCAGGTGAGCAGAAAGCTAAAGATGCCCTGAGGCATCCTATCACTGACTGGAGCTGACTCAAGCTTTACAACTTTGGAGATGGTGTATTAAACACAGGAAAATCCACAGGAATTATTAGTATACCTCTCTAAAGAAGTCTTGAAAAATTTCTTAGGATCTTAGCTGTCTCTGATGCATCCAAGTCTATGACGGAGACTTCTGTGCTCAGCACTGGACCTGTGAAAGCACACAAGGAAAAGATTGTAATGTGGGTTTGTTTTAAATGCTGCAGTGAAAAGGTTTTGGATAGATGTTCTCTGAAGTCAGAGAAAGCATAAATGTGTATGAAAAGAATTTTGCACATAGTATTCAAAAGCAGATGTACAGCTCCTCCGAACAATAAAGACTACATGAATGAGCCGTGTCCTGTGTGCGGTTCTCCTCAAGCCTTTGTAACCCAGCTCCCTTTGTTCCTAATTCTCACTTAGCTAATGTTTTGAATGTACAGGATGGAGCTTCTGACTGCTGAATGGTCTTCAGTGGTCTCCTCTGGCAAAACATTCAAAGCAAAATACGGTGGAAGTGATTAGTCTTGTGGACTTTTCATGCCCCCTGGTGGAAAACTGTCAGTGTAGCCGTAAGGATTTTATGCAACGAGATCTCTCGACAGATGTGTGGTTCCTGAGACGTAGCTGGGTCACATTCTCATTTGAGGCACTACCCGATTATCGGTGTACGGCCCATGAATAAGAACACGCAGGATCCCAAGTTACAAATGAGCACCTGGACTCATTTAAGTGCTGCTAGCATGATGTACATTGCTCATACGGTATAAATTGCTGGCCTGAAATTTCTTGTAGGCAAATGATGCCAAGCTCTTAATATATATAAAATGAACTCTAGTAACTTAAGCAAAATAATCACAATTTTCCCCACAGTCTTTCCAGGATTTCAGTCTGGAGGGTTTTGAAGGATACACAATACCTTGTTACAAACCATATAATGTTTTAAAAAGTATCCAACTGACAACCTTGGCTAACAGTGTATCTTCTATCTAGATTACTTCAATATGTCATGTCCATACCACACCACTCTGTCCACGGTCCCAATGCCAAGGATGTCTGTCTTCTCCAACCTTTCCATCTGGAAGTAATGAGCTTAATATTCTGGCTCTACCCCCAAAAAAGCTATGTCACAAAAAAGTAGCAGTCTTACGAACTGTTGTATACCCCAAAGACAAATTTCAGATCCACACAGCCTCTCGAAGTTCTACTCAGATTCATTTAAAGGCAAGTTTTCCAATCTACTCCCATAAGACCTACAGCATACCACAAGACTATGAGAGTGATTTGACAACCATTTATGCTTCAGTCCTCTCCTAGACATGTCAGAGGACTGTGCTTAACAGATAACAAAGGGCTAGGAAGGTCCTGTGGGGAAAACCACATTGTGTTACAAGATTTGCTCTTACAAGGGCTGTTTTCTGGGTTGCAATTCCTCTGAAAGTTAAAACAGAGAAAACAGAGTATTTTCTTATCTTGCATGAAGTGAATGCAACCACTTCTCTGTCTCGTTCTGTGTACAGAGAAAACAACGAAGCAGGGAGAAGCTTGATGCCCATCGGCTTGGGCTCAGACTGCACATTCACCAGCACAGCCCATGACTGACAACATTGCCAGGGCTCCCTCCACTGCTCCTGTGTGGAGGCAGCGAGCCCTGTTCTGAGAAGGGTCTGCTATAAATCTCTTTTCTTTCCATTTCCTTTCTTTTATCACAGGATGAGAAGGGTGGGACATCACTCTGAGCAGAGTTTTTACAAGTGATGTCCTAAGAAATACCAAGAGTTACCAAAACACTTATGAGTTTTCATCTTCTTATAAGGTATTTTTTTGTCTCACTTTTCTAGTATTGTATGTTTTTTAGAAAAAGCTGGAATTCTGTGCCAAAATGTGACAGTATTCTTCAGACACCTTGCCCAGGATGCATAAATTTACAGAGGAAAACTTAGTTCAGGTACCTTAGGTACCTATTTTTTGTTAGGATTATTATTCCATTGGAAGTGCGTCCCTCCTTTCAGTAACTATAGACAAAGATATGCCTGGAATAATATTTAAATGAGTAAAATGTGATGACATCAGTACAGTTTTTTTGATGCCTAGACTAAAAGCAGAACTTGTTGAGTCAACACTTGTGTTTGTCATATTCTTACATCATTATAAGAACTCATTTTATAATTCCTTACCTATTTTAATTGCATTTAAATGGAACTCTTTAATATTGAGTTGTAACTTCTTTGAATGTCTCTCAAAATAGAAACCAGTTTTAAGAATATTCTCTTTCTCTTCACTGGGAAGATGTGCAGGTACAGGTGGATTAATCATATGTTCTTAGAATCATTACTATGTTGCTTCTGGCCAGAAAAAAAAAAAACAAAAACCCAACAAAAACAAACAAAAAACCAGTAGAATTTAAAAATGCAGATGTTCTGAAATGAAAATGTTTTGCACAGTCCTATTAGATTCACTGAAATTAAATTTTGGCAGATATGAATATTCTGTCATTGCCAAAATGTCCTGTTTTATAATTTTGGAACCCAGTGTCTAATATTTCCTTTCAAAATAGTTTTGCATGTTTAATGTTCTTATGATGTGTTTCATTTTGCTTTTTCAATACAATTAAAAAGTCAACCATAATCAAATGTATCTCTCAGAGACATTTCAGTTGGTATGAGACATTTTTCTTAGAAATTTCTCCTGGAGATAATTTAGAAATTTTTGAATGTTGTTCCTAACTGGCCTAAAACCAAATCTGAAAATCCTCTGCAAACTTATTTTCTACATAGATAGGATTTATTGCTGTTATTCTACCAAAACTCTGTCAGTCAGAGGCCTCTTAAAAATCTGAAAGGAAAAGAGATTCACTGTTCCTCAGAGGGGACTTCACCCTTGCTGAGCCAGGGCCTGTGATCCAATTCCTCAATTGCAAGAGTACCCTGTATGAAAACACTTTTCTTCAAGTGAATCTATGGAGAAATTGGTGGTATCTTTCAGATCATCTTGCAAAATTTAAAGTGATTAGAGGACACACGTTAAAGTATTATCATTTCTGAAAATACAGCTGTGTTAGGTTTTTGGCATTAAAAATGCATGACTGGTCGAAGTTCCTGGTTGCTCTCATTTGCCTCTGTGAAGGTTGTGTTCAAGATATCAGAAAGGAAGTATTTCTTCAGAGCTATGGATTCAGAGACATCAAGTTTGAGCTGTTCTGTTGTTAACATCAGTCTGTGTAACAGTGTCTCCTAATACAAATTTGCTATAAGGAGCCGGATCCCTCAGCCTACTGAGTTCATTTTGTTCTGCTTCATAGCTCACTTTACAGCAGTGGAAAATGATGTGTACCATCTGGAGGGTCCTCCTGAATATTTCCACTAAGAAGATGGACTCTCTGGTTGTTGTAAAGCCAGCAGAAATGTCTTTGATGTCTGTGACACCTCTGCTGTGTTGCCTGGTATAAGGAAAGAGGTGTATTTACTGAAAAGACAGAGAATTTGAGGAGCAAAGCATTTTCACTGCCTGATTTTTCCCAGGATCTGAGTTCAATTCACTGGCAATATTCTAACGCATTTCTCAGCAGTGTTTGTTTGAATGCTGACTCTGCTGTAGAGCCAACCACACTTTTCAGCCACTGTCTCCCCTGCTTTTCTCACTAGCAGACTAGAAGTCAGCCCCAAATTGTCTCCTAGTAGTTAGACATCTTTTCTTTTTGCTGCTTTCCAGATCACCTCTTATTCTCTCCTCCTGGGAGTGAGTAGACACTGTGTATCGACTGCATTGATAGTTGTGCATTGACTGCTGATTGACTCCTATGCTGAGATGTCATCCTTGACTACAGAGGGGCTCTGCAGGGAGACAGACACCTCCCTGTTAGATCCTCTGGGAGACAGAGCTTAGTGAAGAAGGCTTCTATTCCTATAGTAGCTCCCACTGTATATGCAGCTCCTTGCCTTTGACAGCTATTTAAGTTTTGCTTTTCTCAAATAAATCCAAAATCTACCATATTAACAAAACCCAAGACCCTTAACAACAAAACAATCCTTCCTTCCACCTGCATCACACATACTCACATGTGAATTAACAATGTTTTTAAAAAAAAAAGAAAAAAGAAAAAAGGGGTAAATTTAGCTTTAGTCAATGTTATAATGATCTGGTCATATGCTGACACTCCACCTCAGAAGCAAAGAGCAATGCTATTACCTCTCTCCAAAAGAGTCTATGGGGCTAGTATAAAGTCAGAAATATGGGACAGTCACAGGTGGGAAGAAAAAGGGAACAATATGGGAACCTTAGTTGTGAAATATCTAAAATCAGAGATAAATTACCCTGCTTCATTTAGTCTTCCTCCCTGCATGTCTGTCTCTGCTGAAATTCTGCTTTGAAAATGTTCATGATCAGCATTTTTATAAAAGCAAGTAAATTAAATCACCCTGAGCACAAATATGTTCAAGATGACAATGATTTATTGTAGGGATTGCAACTATTCTGATGGTGACTCAACAGTTAGGATGATTATTTTATTACACCGAGCTTCTTGAAGAACAAGCAGCTGTCTCTGACTGTTCTTCTGGTATCGAATTGTTTGTCCACAGATCACATAAATTCCTATTGCTAAACAGGTTACTTTTATGTACTACTGTTGAAATCTGAATACAACTGCTTTTCAAGTTTCATCTAATTTTTCAAGACTGTCTTTCAGAGGAAATGGAACCTAATGTGATTTAACTGTTGGAGGAGGTAGAGGGGGCTTAAATTCAGTCAATTTATGTTCATTATAAACAAATCCAAATTCCTGGCTAGTATGGTATGACTAACATATGTCACATACTACAGCATGTCTGGTGTACCCTTTAACATTTTAACAGTCCATCAGACATTAATGTGACTTAAACATCAAAAACAGGTTCATTTTGCCATTAATATCCTGAAACAAGAACATCTAATATACACATCCTGAGATTTAATCTGTAAACATAACTAAAAATGTCTGGATGAAGGGGGCTTGTTTATATTTCAGTAGTGCTACTTCCATGAAGCATGTGTCTGCTATCTTTAGCGTGCAGCTCTAGCATCCTACCATTGAGAGAGCCCTAATGTCTTTGATACTGTTAGAGAGACTTATAAGTCTTCTGCTGACAAACCAGTCCCTTTGTAGATCCCCTAAAGTTAAAGCTACTGATAAACATAACTTGTCTCATAAAGAAGGGAAGAATTTTAAAACCACTTCAAACATGCTTGAGATTTCCCTATTCATTTTTTCATGGTGTGAAAGCAGGTTCTGAAGTGAGCAGGAATTAAGTGGACATGCTTCTCTTTACTGAAGTAATGACTTGTTTAATAAACAAGAAGGGAAAAGGAAAAATGTGACAGTGCATGCAGAGTGACAAAATAAGATCTGAGGAAAACCTAATAAAATACAAATGAACTTTCAGTCCACTCAAATCCCACTGTATATTTTTTCAATCATTATTCAAATACTTGGTGCTTGCATTGATGAATGCTCAAGGAGGTACATTTCTTAGGAATTAGCATAGGACAAAGCATATGTGCAGTAAGTCTCCAAACACACTGTATCTATCAGCTGTGTTAGAAGTGAGTGAAGCCACTACAGTCAGGAAGATAATGAGGAAAAAAGAGAAGAAAAAAAAAAGAATACTTATGCCCTTTGATATCTGCAAG
Source organism: Grallaria varia (assembly GCA_013396735.1). Lineage (NCBI taxonomy): Eukaryota > Metazoa > Chordata > Aves > Passeriformes > Formicariidae > Grallaria > Grallaria varia. The sequence goes on from VWZG01011960.1 coordinate 1,497,107, forward strand.
ATTGTTTAATCCAGCTCTTACGTAGATAAAACCACAATGTAATTGCTATGGAGTGAACTGCATTAGCAACTATGGCCTTGGAAAACCAGCCAAATACATTCAAGGTCTGAAGTACAGATGAATACTCCAATGAAGGCATGCCTTAAATCAATCATTGCACTAGTGGAATTTGTCAACAGCATGATTTTTTGAAGAAAAATGCAGATTCATCTGAACTTTTTACACCAGTGCATGTGTTTCCATTAAATTTTTTGTCAGGACTGTTTTGCAAGCTGAGGCTGGAATTTCTCATCAAAACCAGGCAGAGAAAATCCCTTCTCAAAATAGCTAATGGCATGGAAAACTCCTTTGGCATAGAAGAACAAGAGCAAGGACTTCAGTATGGTCTCCTGAGCAATCCTATTTCAGTGTGTGAAACAGGGCCAGAGCAAACCTGAGCACAGGCAGATGGTTGTCGGTACAGCTAAATTGTTCACATGGTCCTTGGCAATTGTTTGGCCTGGGCTAACTACCTCTCTCCCAAAAATGTCCCAGCCCAGCTGAGGGGATAGTTTGAGCCAGTATAGATGCAGTCAGCATGTTTTGGGGGGTAAAAGCAATTAACTGTGTCAACACAAGCTGTGTGAGCTGGCCTCAGGGCAGGCAGCAGTCCCTGGGCAATTTCACTACTAGTACAGCTGCAATACAGTAGTCCCTGTGAGCACATGAGGGAGTTATAAGATACTAGGGGAAAAGACTTTTTCACATGCATTTTTACTACAAATTTTTTTCTGGAATGGTCTCAGTTTTGTTCCAATACAGACTGAAAATGTTTTCTGAAACCATGACTTTTTTGCAAAATAAAATTCTTGTTTTCTGGCCAGATCTAGTACCAATTTGGTAATATTGACATAGAAATGAACAAAATATATATTAGTTAAACCCCTAGTGGGGGTACAGTTCTGCAGATGAATAGTTTGTACATATTTCTCTTCCTGTAGTGCCTCAGCATTAGGGGTTCATTCAAATTTCCCACTCAGATTCTATATTTGGTATTTTTCATGTCCTCTTTCAACAAATGTAGCATGAAAAAGCCCCACAGAGGAACAGAGAGGGTCTAAGATACGGATGAACACAGACAGCATGTCTAAATCCCTGTGTATTCTGAACATACACAACATTCAAGTAATGTATGTTGCTCTGATGAACTTCTACTTGTTTATAAAACTTAGGGGATAAGGATAATTTGTTTTAGGGAATATCGCTTTACTCATCTGTACCATGAAAGCTGTGTACATAGCTTTGAAATATGCACATTCATCTTTCCATGTCTAGATGTCTAAGTTTGTCATCTGAGGACTCTGGTGTTCCACCTTCAGGTAGATGTCAAAAATCCCAGATCTGCTTCAGTCCATGTTCCATAAAAGCTGTTTAGAAAATGGTCATACATCCACGTCTGCACTTAGAAGTCCTTAAAGTTAGATGTTGTGTTTCTAAGCTAGAACAATTGCCTTTCCAGTACAGATCTGTGGATACACTCTTTGAGTTTTCTTTGCGTACAAAGATTTGTTTCTTCAGAGACAAATCCTGGAAAATGAGAAATGCAATGATGGGAAGTAGAGGGGAGTGGGACGATTTGTAAGGATGTAGGAGTATACTCTTCTGAGATAACGTGATCTAGAAGCAATTCTAAGACCTGAAGTGAGCCATGGAATAACTGAGAGAGTTTTTGAAATTAGTGATGAGACCCCCCCTGCATCAGTGCATCCATCAACAGCTTTCACCTAAAAATTAGTTTCTTGCAGCCTTGGCTCTTCTAAGTGCCCATAAGATATTCTTATTCCTATTGACTTCACTTGCAGAGCTCTGTAACTGTTGTCTATTTTGTGGGGGATAGATGGTCTTTGCTTTCAATATTCATATTTCTTATTTCCTCTCATATGGTGGGGACGACAGTCAGTGCTTTTTGGAAGATGAAGCAGAGCAACATGTCTTCAGAAACTGAAAATTGAAGCCACCAGCATTCCATTTTTTCTTGCTATCTCACACTTATAAAGTTAATTATGTTGTCTGAGAAGTTGACTCAGGTTCATTGAGCATTTGGGCTTAAAAATACACAGTTAGAGATACTTCCAACAGGGTAATATCTTTCTCTTTTTTTAAGATCAATAAAAGTTAGTCACCGTGACTTTATGTTAACATTTAATTTCTAAACAATAGTCCATGCAGAAATCAGGTCCTCCACCGGGATTAGCTATTGTGAACCATATTTCTTTCATTTTAGATTACTTGTGTTTTGCCTTACAGCCAAAATGAAACCTAGTTTCTCTCCTTTGACCACATCTCAATGTGGATAGTACGAGGCACTAAGAGCTTTCCATTGCTGTGGTATACGCTGTTAATTGCTAACATATTCTGCCACATCATTTTTCACAGTATTGGAACTTTTTAACTATACCACAACTCAACAAATATTAACAGGACCAGACATGTCTTGGAAGATGGTACTGCTAGTATTTCCTTCCTCCTTTGGTTCCCACTGAGCAGATGTAAATCACTTTGGGACTGCATTTCAGTTCTGAAACCTGTTTCAGTTTTGCTCAAACCTAATTGGAGGTCATGTGGAGTTTTCCTTCTTTCTCAAAAACAGCAAAAAGAAGGCAGTCTTTGAGCTTTAATTGCCAAGAAGCTCTCCCCCACAGAATCCACTTAGTCAGATATCTTGTAGGAAAACCATGAAAAAACACAGCCCTAAATTCTTACTGAGAAATGAGACAAAATTGTAACTGGCAAATACTTAGCCCCTCGAGACCTTGACCACATGGCCTGCTCTTGCTCCCTTTGGCAGTTCCTCTTTCCAGCTCTCTTCAGGACCTGGGCTGTCTTGGGTGATGCATTCCGCACTGAGCCTTCACAGCGGGCCATGATCCTCAGTAGGGCCCTGGAGTACTACTAAGATTCAAACAAATGATTAATAAAGAGCAGATCCCAGGCTGTAAATTGCATTTCGTTCACACCATTCAGATCTCGCTCCCACAAAAGGAGCTTGTCTACATTCATTTGGTACAAAATCAGGGATGGACTCAGGTTTCGTGAGTCTAAAACCAGAGTTTTCTTCCTCCATTGGGGAATCTAAGTTTTCTTTTGAACAGAAATTTAGATTAAATAAAAAATACATTGCTGCTTTCACAGTCTTCTTGGCTGGGAGCCAGAGAGTCCTCTCTGTAATTCTGCTTATTCTTTGCAGGTGGTTTCTGAGCATTTATGTTGCCCTGGGCGAGTGACTGAATATAAGTCTATCTTTCTAAATGCAAAATGTGAATAGTACTGCGTATGATATCTTCTGATCAACAGTCCCGGGCTCCTTAACATCTGAACCAACGCATACATACTATTTTGCTTCTTATTGTGACTTGAGATAGGATTTTCATTCTGTTTCTTCATCAAGAACATTAAAATATGTATAAGCAGAGGCAGAAGACTGGCGTAAAACCAACCAAAGAAACAAATAAACAGAAGTGCAATACAGCCACTGCTGCCTCGGGAAAGCAGACTTTGACTCTCTTCCCAATTTTTATCTAAAAAAAGCTGTTTCAGAACAGTGCTTTGGAAGAATAAGGGAAAGACAACTAACTTGAAAGGTAGAGGAGTTTTGGGTTGTTTGTTTGTTTGTTTGTTTACTGTAGCAATATGGTATTTAACATTCCTATAACTTTTTATCCCTTGAAAAGCATAAGCAGTGACTTGACAGTGATCCAAACACACATTTTCTCAGCCTGTGTGTGCATCCAGCCTCATTCTCTTGCAACTTTTCAGGGTCTTGGAAGACAACTGTATTTCAAGCAGAGCAGTACATATTGCCAGTGCCCTAATTTTGCCACTGCTAATAGACTATTAGGTTGTTTCACTGCAATGTGAGGGTATGTAGCCAGTGCCAAATTGCTTGGATATAGGGACTTTGCTGGGGACTGCAGACTTTTAGGCACTGGTAAATAAATCACAAAAAAACCTTTTCCAGGGCTGCTGTCAGCTTGCAATGTAATGTTTTTAAACATTGGGCAATCTTGCCCAAAAAGGAGACCTTAACGTCTTTCAACAACATTGCTAAGTTGCACAATACTACACCTTTCTGTAATGTGTTTCCAAAAGATAAGTCTTACTTGCTGTGCAACTTTAGGCAGCAATGAAGATTTTTGTTTGTTTTAAAAAGTTGACTTCTAAAAGCAGAGCTGGACAGAGAGCAAGAATGTTATTTCAGGAAAAAAAAAAATTCAGAGTTTTCACATTCATTTTTATTCTGATGCAGAAGGAAACCAAAGTATGTATTTCTTTTTTTTTTCTCCTAGTGAGAGACACAAGAATAATTGAGAGCATTGCAATTCCAGTATTTAGGCAGAATTAAAGAGAAAATTCTAGTTTTAAACTGAGACACTGGCTTTTGCAGTATAGATCTCATAGATCTCATACTGGATTTGAACATAAAATTCACCCTTGACATCATAAACATCTTCTTGTGAAGTTTCAAGTTTGACAAATCACTATTCATAAGAAAAAGGAAAAAAATCAACTCTATTCCCGGCTTTGCAAGATTATACGTAAAGAAGAATGCATAATAACACTATTTTTGAAATAAATTGCATAGAGGTCAGAATTTAGAGACTCAGGGTGAAGATTCAGCTTCTTTACATATTGTTCTAGTTTGCAACACACTGGGACAAAATGCTACCACAGGAAATTTCACCAGCACTTTTGGGTGTATGAAGTACATAGAAACAATATAATCCTTACAATTATCATCTCCGTAGAAATGAATTTAACATCAAAAAAGCTAAACTACTAGCTCACACATTCAGCTTCAATAATTTCCTTTAGCTCCATCTTAATTTTCAGGGCAGTCAATACTAACCTTGTGGATATGTTTATATAGAAACGGTCTCAGGAAAATCTTCCACACCAGAGGTTTTGGTGCCGAAAATGAATAAATATGGGCTGCGGCAGAAGTGGAACACACAGGACCCAAATTGCATCAGTTCCTGGGGTCCAAGACACTGCCAAGAAGGCTCAGAGGAGTGATGGCCTGTAAGCTGCCTCCCAAAGAGCTGAGATGGCATGAGGTGTGCAGCAGGTTGGCAGATACAGGTTCTTATTTCCATAGTGATGCAGCCCAGCAGAAAGGACTCCAGTCCTTTTTTTTCAGAGTGGCATTGCCACATGAACGCAGATGGCTTTACTCTTAAAGATCCCAGTGTGAAAGCAAAGAAATGTGAAATGGGTTTATTTGGTAGCTCTCCCATGCGAAGACAGAAATACCAGCATTTGCCAAGTGAGAAGGATGAAATCAACTGAGAGGGTATTTTGTTTCTAACTTTAGAAGATATTGCAAACAATGGAAGGAGAGAAGGGGGTTGGCTTTTATTTTAAAAAGAAAACTCTTTAGCATGCAGTTTACACTATTGTAACATTTGCACTTAACATAGGCCAGCTTTATTTTATTTATTTTTACGTCTTTGCTCAATTTCAGATGGAGTGAGTGAGCCCTTAAAAATATACCCTCTAGGTTCATGATATACATCAGAGCTGTATAAATCTCCTAGGAGACTTAAACAAAGAGAACCTAAAAAAGATGTTCCTTATTTTGCTGTAGTTCTGCCCGTGATTAATGGAAGCCTCTGATGATGACGGCAACTCAGTATATTTCTTGGCACTGTCACTGTGTTTTCCTTTCTTCTCAGCTGGGTCAAGTCATAGTGACTATAAAAAGTAGAAGCACAAGGTTTTTCTTGACAGTTCATAATATAAAAGAGGGCCTGCTGCTGTATGGGGTGTTGTTTTGTACATAACTGTGGGTGTTTGTGAGGACATGATAGAGATTAGAACATGATAACTGGCAAAGAGATCAAGGATTCGGATGAACTTTTGCAAAAGGAACTCCGTCCCATTTCTGTCCCAGCAACCCTTCCTATGAATGGCTCCTTGTACTGGTATATTAGCTAAAGAGGGCTCTATTTTGCTCTCTGAATTTTCAATTACACGTTTTGATTTGGGCTACAGTGCCCAGGGTGCCTTCTGCATGTCTGAAGTCAGGCATGTTGAGTGCAGTTCAGGGGGCATAGCTGCTGGAGTGTTTCAGCCACTACAAATTTTGCCAATTTTCTGTCGTCCTGAGGTGTCAGAAACTGGCTTCAGTCTTGGTATAGTCCAATACCCCAGTGACACCCCCTGGTCAGCTCACTGCAGAAGTAATGAATATTTAACTCATAAGCTAGCGAGGAAAGCCATATATGCAAAACTATATACATAACTTCAGCAAGCAATATTTAACTTTGTTAATTTTCCTGGAGCTAGGCTTTCTTACATTTTATTTGTTTGAGGGAATTTGGCAGAAAATTTTTCTAATACCCTGTACTTTAATGATTTTTGGCATTTTAGATTTCCTTCAGGACACGTTCTGTATACAGTGACCATAAAGGACTAGAGTGTGTACTAACTCATGTCTTCATGTCCCATATAACTTCAGGAAAAGAGAATTAAGCCATGAAGAAAATGAGAAATTGCATAGATTTCTCCTAATTTTTGAAAATTTATTTAAGAAAAAATGATTGTGACTAATGGGTGGGTCAGGCCACTGAAATGACACAGAGGCTCTTTTAGCTTGATGAGTAAGAGCCACCAGTGTGTCCTTCCAGTACAGCCCACATACCTGGGAATTTTCAGGAAGTCCTAAATCACTCAGATCTGGTCCTTCACATGAAAAAGAGGGGGAATGGTGATTTAGACATTTCTCTTTGCCTTAGCTTCTTTGAGTATTGGTAAGCCACTTATCATCATCATTACGACAAGATTTATTTCACAGATATCTGATAACTCTGTATTTAAACACAAATTGCTAAACTAAGTGAACATGCCTTGTAACAGAGACTACAAAATACAGCAAGGCATTGGAGCAAGAGGTCAGTACTAAGCCAGTGTCAGTTTCTTGTGATCAAAGTCTACGTTCATGCTTGATCTCTGTATTAAACAAGTAACATTTTTTATTTCATTCCCAATGACATTTTTGTTAAAATGCACATTTGTCTATACCCATATATATGCTTATATGATGTTTTATATAGCCCAATTCTGATGCCTGTTGATTCGATTGAGCTGACTTAGCACAGGTTTACCCTGCTAGATAAAAAATGAGCTGGTGAGCAAGGTGTCATTTCATGGAGGACATCAATGATATCCTATGTCTTCTAAATACAGGATGCTAAATTCAGATTATAGAAACACCAGCTTTAATAATCAAACAAAAGACTATGGCCACTCTTGTAGGTTTTATGTTAAAAGATTCCTCTGCCTTTTTTTTTTTTTGTAACAAACCAATGGCTTGAAAAATTCTGCTTTTTAAAAGAAAATGGAACATGGTAAACAAACGGCTGTTTTTAAATTTAGACAGCCTTGGGGTAGATGTGAGAATAAGCTGTGAATTAAGCATCCCTTGACAGATGGAAATTTGTAAAGTGAGAAAAACCAGACTGACCTTTAGTGTGGTGCTGACAAGTGAAGGATTACACCATCTTTGGTATTAGGAGCCACATGTTATGTGTACCTCATCAGAGGAGCATATGTACACAGGAAACCCGCTGTTCCCTGCCATTTATTGATAGTAATACTTGCCGCAGTCAAAATATTTGGCGCATTTAACGCTTTGAAGGATTAAGGAGCCATTCCCATTAATACAGAACACAGGAAATTACTAACTCTCAGGACAACACCAAGTATCATAGATGCCTTTTTTTTGTTGGTTTTTTTTTTTTTTTTGGTTGGTTGGTTTTGGGGTCTTCCTCAANGGGGAGGGGGGTTGGGTTTTTTTTAAACCTCTGTGTGATTTGGTCTGGCTTGTGGCTCCAGCTATACACCTGTGCGTGAGGGCACAGCAGGGATGGGAATCCATAGGATGGAGACTGGTAGTGGCAGGGTCTCCCTGGGACAGCAGGGCAGGACCTGGCAGCCTGTTCCATCCCACTCACCATCCAGAATCAACATCCAGGCACTGAAACTAGTGGTAGCTGGAGACCAGCAGTGCTTCTGCAGGTTTGCTGGGATAGATGCTGATGACCCCAAGGAGGATTAAATGGGATCCTGGGATATGGGAAGGGCATGAAGAGACCCTGGTGATGGGGCCAGGTCAAAATGGTCACTCGTAGTATAAGTTAGGAAAATATTATTATCCTTCTGGAACAAGGAGGACAAGGATTTACTTATGTATTTTTTTATGCATGTATGTATGTATGTATGTATGTGTGTATTTATTCATTATAGTCCTATCTTTGGACAATGTATGAAACTATGGTTTAAACATTGGTGTCTAACAGTACTTGGGTCATAGGCACTGTGAATCCCTCTGTATGCAAATGTGCAGAAACTCTTGAGACCACGCGTCTGAAAAATCACACGTGGCACGGCCTGTGCCTCCCTTCTGCCTGGCGGTTCAGAGTCACACAGTCAGCCACAGGTCCCAGCTTGGAGAAAATATTCTTCTCTATGAAGAGATTTGTGTTTCTAAAAGGACTGAAGGTTCCTACTATAGTCCCAGTAACTTCCTCTCAGAGGCACACAAAGCCATAAAAACTGGCATGAGCAAATCTGATTTTGCTTAAATTTCAAGCTTGATCCTTAGACCTGAAAAAATTCTTTAATAGCTCAATTTTTAGAAAAACAAATACCAAACAAACAAAAAAACTCCCCCGAAATCATTCTAGCATTAGAGAAAAATCCTCTGAAAGGTCAGCAACAACATTCCCTAAGGCTTTAATGAGAGAAAAGGCAATACTTCCAAGATATTACTTCTGATTTTAGCAACAATTTTTCCCATCAAAAAACTTTTCCCTTCAAATCTCTGCTTCAATTACACTACTTATTGTGCTGAATATTATTTCACATTTCCAATCTCATTTTACATGCAAAGACTTTTCATGTATCTTTTCATCTAAGTGGACTTGAGTGCTGCAGCCCTAGGAGGCTGACAAGTTAGATTAGCAGAGATGCTTTACTGCTACAGCTATAATAAATTCCGTTCTGGTTTTAGAAGTGTCCCTCTGATCCAGGCACTTTTGCAATAATAACTATGGGCATGGTCTTATAGAACGTTTATTGGTCCTATGAATTTTTGGTGGAGACATACATTCCATTTTTCAAGAAGGAATTGGAAACAGAGGTGCCAAGGGAAGATGCTCCTATTTGTTTCATTCAGCTGACATGAACAGAATAAGGATTCTGTATCCCAGCCTGCTTCCTTGTAGTAAAGGTGTTTTGCACTTGTAATTCACTATTTTCATCCTGAACCACCGTAGACATGTTGAGTTCTTTCACACAGAGCCTTTTCTCTGAGCTTCTGCCATGCTTCAACACTCTTGTAACATGAAATAATTTATCCTGAAAAATGAGTGGTGTTACTGCAAACAGTCAAAGGGGTCTTTGCCCTGACATAAAGTGCTTTGGAGTGACTGTGTCACAGCTACAACTGTCTTATTTTCATCAGAAGCTACTGAGATATGTGCATGGGCAGTGCCAGATGTTGCCTAGGAAATCCAAGAACAATCAAAACTACGTGGGAAAAACAATTTTCAATGTTACCTTGAGAACCATCCCATTAAAATACAGGAAAAATCTGTTTGGCCAACTGAACCTTTCCCTGAAGCTCAAGTGCAAATGCTTGTTATATAAACACCAGTAGTCAATGGAGTCAGAGTCAGAGGAAGTAATAGAGTAAGAGGAACAGAGCAGACAACTTATCTGACTGGCCACTGAGGACTGGAGTAATTTGCCCTCCGTTAGGCATCTAGTGCTGTAAAAATGTCTCAGGACATCTAAGACATTAGCACAAATTAGGACACAGACACGCTGCCTACAGATGACTTATATCCTTATAGCTTAGATTTGAGGGCCAGATTGGAGTTGTTCAGCCTGGAGAAAAGAAGGCTCTGGGGTCACCTAATTGCAGCCTTCAAGTACCTGTAGGGAGCCTACAGTAAAGATTGAGAGAGACTGTTTAGAAGAGCATGTAATGACAGAACAGGGGAAAATGGCTTCAAACTGAAAGAAAGTAGAATAGATTGGATATTAGGAAGAAATTCTTTACTGTGAAGGTGATGAGGTACTGGAATAGGTTGCCCAGAGAAGTTGTGGATGCCACATTCCTGGAAGTGTACAAGGTGAGGTTGAATGGGGCTCTGAGCAACCTGGTTTAGTGGAAGGTGTCCCTGACCATGGCAGGGGGATTGGAAACAGATGTTCTTGAAGGTCTTCTCCAACCTAAATGACTCTACGATTCCTGTGATAATGTCTGGAGAACGATGTGCTAGGGCACCTAAAATGACCCAGTATGCCTGCACTTAGACAATTGAATAATATCCTTCATGTCTGCTTCAGTATGAAGTGAAAAGCTCTCTAAACTCCACCGATGGTATCAAGCAGATAACCATGGAGGTCTTTACACTGAGGTGTCTCATACTATGAATTGAGTTTTGCCCGTCTCATTTCTTCTGCAACCAACCTTGAATTTGTCTCTGAAGGTAATTTATTGCAATATGGTTTTAGGAACTAAGATAAAAACCCATGAAAGAGCACAACATTTGAATTTCATTGGTGATTGGATTAATGTGGACTGAAATATAAGGGCTTTATTTTCCTATTTTTCTGCTCAGCATGATTTTAGTGAATGAAGACTGCCAAGGGGCTATCAAGCAGAGATCCCTACTATTTGGTTTTGCACTGGGACTCATATGCTGCTTTGGTGTTCTTCTGCTATTTTCAATTCTTACAGGCCTGCATGTCAAATGAACATGGCCAGCTCCCTCCCTGTGACATTGTCCCTGTGCCAGGACCAAATGAGGTAGGAGCCTGGGGTGGAAGTGCAGGAACCAAGGAAGCATCTGTGACCCCTTTGTGTGCACTGAGGGCTCCCACATTGTGAGGAGCTCTCAGTTGGACACATCTGGCTGAAGTTCAGCTCCTTTAAATGCTTTCAGCAACTCACAGGGGTTGGAACACACTGGGGAACCTGGCCAAAGATGCTTGGGGTCTGTGGTTGAATGGGCTAAATTGGAATAGGGAGTGAGTGTTTGCTCTAACCAATTGCTTTATTCAAAACCATAATTTTAAACAAAGATACTGCTCTAATGAACACTTTCCCCCTCCTCTGTTTGAACAGAAGTCCCTACCATACTAACCATAAAGACTTTTTTGGCAGGCTAGCTCTTTAGTCTAAGACGACACTGCAATCAGAAAAACATACATGAAACAATTTATAATTTCTTCATGCTTTAAACAGTATTCAAACTTCTCCAGAATGTGAAGTTCTGTTCTGAATAAATACCTTGAGATTCTCATATGTGTACACAACAATTTCAGTGTCTACCTCTCAGTTGCAGAGTTGTAGAATGGTTGTTGGAATGGACTCTCAAGATCGTCTGGTTCCAACCTCCCTGATGTGGACAGGGACACCTTTCACGGAACCAGGTTGCTCAGACCTCTGTCCAAAGTGGCCTCGAACTCTTCCAGGGATGTGGCATCCACAGCTTCTCTGCGCAAGATGTTCCAGTGCCTCCCCACCCTCACAGTAAAGAATTTCTTCCTAATACACAATCTCAACCTGCCCTCTTTCAGTTTGGAGCCATTTCCCCTTGTTTTGTCACCACATGCCCTTGTAAAACGTCCCTTCTCCGTCTGCCATTGGAGATGGCACTCAGTCACTCAACCACTCTCATTGCTCCTGCCCTGCAGGAAAAAATAAATTTGTTCTGTTTTTAAGCTGAACAGGAAATAAGGAGTTTTGTGGACTTCATGTCTTTTGGTCCTGGAATTACTAAGCCAGTTTCCATTCTTGTCTCCTATTGTTTGTCTCAAATTTACTACAAATGCACTGCTTGGAAGAAAAGGAGAGTTGTGATCAACAGGTCAGAAGGTAAAGCAAGGTGGCTTAACTTCACTGAAAGTATTTATCACCAGGTTGAAGAGTGGATCTCAACAGAAAGCATGGGACAGATTTTTTTTCTCAGTTCCAAATAGATTGGAGACTCTTGTTTCCTTCCTTGTGTCTGTTTCACTCATTGTAGGCAAGTGGCAACAATCCTCTAGCAAAAGGATGAGGGAGGATGAGGAGATGTACTATTTAAACACACAGATAAGTTCAAAAATATTTGCTCACTGCTCTGTAAAGGAGAAGTACGATAGGAGGAGACAGAGGATGTTGTTGATGGTCGAGTGCCTAAGATTTATTGTGAATGAAAGACAGAAACTACTTTGGAAGAAGAACATAGTTATGCTCACTAAAGACCATGGGGGAAAATTAGCTCCAGGGTTTCCAAATTTATCTTCAGCATTTTCTGCCCAGAAATAATGCCCGTGGGCTGCCCAGACAGTGCATGGAGATGTAGAAAATCTGATGTATTGGGAATGTTTTGGGTTCCCTTCATACACACCAAGAGCAGCATGCATCTGAATGCATTGCTTGTCATCTAGGGTTCAGTTTTACCATCACAGGGGATTTGAATGGCAGGAGGATTCTGGGAAGTCTCAGAAGCTTGAAATATCCCTCAGATGAATTTTTTGTGCATAAAAAAATTAGATGCCTCCAGGAAAATTGAGGCATACCAGAGCCTCTGCACACATATGAGCTCCCGGAACAAAACCACACAATAGCATCAATATGTAAAGGCAGTGAACGAGACCCTACAGGGACGAGTGAGTGCAGCCAGTCCATGGTCTGAGGCAAGAGCAAGGCCTGAGTCTGCCATTCAGACAGATGTGAGAACAACTTGACTTCCTGAAACATTCAGACCTCTCCCGTTCATAACCCTACATCTTTTTTTCATTGCATCCTCAGGTGTGGTGGCTGCTCCCTGTACTTGTGACCGCCCTGAAAATCAGCCTAGCTGAAATTCTGCAAATGCCTGTCCTTAGAATCAGCTGTTATTGTGGCCCCTTTCGAACAGATACAGAGTTCATTTTTGTGTCTGTGGACATTGGTTTGGGTCCACATGGCAGAAAACCATACTGATCGTTTTGAAAGGGGTGTTCCATGCAGAATTAATGTATAAAAGATGCACATACATGATTGTATAATTACATCCTGCCTTGCATTCTGACTGCTAAGCGTTCAGTATTCTTTACAGGAAATTAATAACTTTACAAAGCAGCTGCTCCATTCACTAGCTTTAAAAAATAATATTACTGTTGTAAACCATGGATTACTCTTTCTGATACAGGTAATCCTTTTAAAATTGACCATTCTGTAATTTAACGAATTTATCTTTCTTTCAATGTGTTTTGAGCTAAAAACCAAATGGTTAAAGATCCATAACCCGCCTATAATTTTGGACAAAGTATTAAGAAAATTTAAAAAAAATAAAGATACCTACAAGTAGTTTTCCTTAGCCTAAACAATATAGTTTGGATGTTTGTGAGTTAAAGGCATATCTCAGCATATTCTGCCCTTCACATTAACTGTGTAAAGAATCACACTTTATCAACAGCAGAAAAATCTCTCCAGTTATATTTTAAAGCCTTTTATCCAATGGGAATATTAGTTTTCCCATGTTGCAGTGTTTTATGGAGGCAAATTAGTCATTTAGTAATGCTAAGTGGGAATTGTTGACTAAAATGTTTTGTGTTGGAAAATGCTGGTTTGCCAGAACAGAATCCTTCCTTGGGGACACTGAGAGGAACTAAGATTAGAAATTTTGCTGAAACCTTCCTCAGCTCATGAGGATCATCTGTCCTGTGACTGCAGCACTCACCTGAGTAGCCTGAGCTTGATGCCTCCACTCACAGGGGCACTGATCTCAAAGTGAGTCGTCATGTATATCAATAATCATCACTGCTGGGCCACCCAGAACAATGCTCCTGTGCTTTCACCTTTCCATGTAACAGTTCTGTGAAAAAATCATCTGAGAAGACTTTAGATTGATCTCACAGTGAAAGGAGGACATTTCTTTACTTATGTACATACTTATGCATGTACAAAATTCCCTCATGGCAGGGTGACCCTATCTAGTTCTAACAGCACTCAGATTTTGTTGAGTAAGAATTGGTCTTTGATATTGCTCTTGGCTCTGAACTTTTTGAGGGATGAACTAATGTGTGGGTAAGAAAGTACACTATCAGGTTTCATGGGATCTGTTTTCAGAAAATGTCTCAGGTCTCCCATATGCTTTCATAATTTAACTACTAAGGGAAATTTTGTGCTAGTACAACTGATAGGGGTCTACGGTTTATTACTCTTTGCAGATGTCATATTCTTGGTGAGAAATGGTGGGCAGTAGGATGGTATCAGGCCTCAAAAGTGCATTGATAAACACACATGATGTTTATTTCTGCCATGTTTTTGTATACATAAGACTCATACCTGTTCTTATTTAAGTAAATCTTTTACACATTTTCATGGTAAAGAACCTTGTAGCAAAGGCCAACAACCAAGCCCTTGAAAGTATTTGGAATGGTTAGTCAATTTTCCACTGTTATCAAATCTGTTTTCTAGAAAAGCTGTGTAAACAAATGCTATTTTGAAAACTCTCAACAAATGTCTAACATTTGCTTTTGTTCAAGTTTATTTTTATTCAAAAATGTCTTCTAGATTATTTTTGTGTCTGATTCTTTTACATATTCAAACTTGCTTGTCAGGAGCATTTAATTTTGAAAATTTACTGCTTTGTGGTCTTTTAGACCCCTTAAATCCCTTACCTAAGTGCTCCTGAAGACCATGAGAAATAAGACACAACCTTGGCTTTTGAAGGCAAAACAAATCAAAAACCTGGTGGCTTTTCTGAACTGTCTTTAAAAGAATCATTCCAGCAAGATCCCTGAATAACTCTCTAATTGTTGACATTTTGGTGTGACAGTCAATGATTTATGGTAAAAAAAGATGAGAGGACAATTTTTGCAAACAGTTCAGCAATGGTCTCACTTTATTCCCAGGAAATGTTATTATTGGCTGCGCTGCGAAGCGCGTTCAAGACCAGGACTGATTCCTGGCCCCCAGTCCAAGTGGTGAAGGGTGGTTGGTGTCCATGCTGCTCAGAGCTCGCTCACGTTGTCTGCATCAATGCGATGTGGTGCATGGGCCTGGGCCTCTGCTGGGCCCCAAGTGATTCCCCGGTGACCTCAAATCATAACAATCCTTTGTGCATGGTTCTTAGTTCAGTTCACAGTGTCAGGAGTAGTGAGGACTGTGTTACAGCCTGACAGAACTGTGTTTTCTTAGAGTGGAATGGAAAGTGTGAACTGCGTGAACTGAACTGTGGGGCGAGGGCACGTTGGAGGATGCAAAGCCCTGTACAGTGTGTTATAGGGCTATGGAAGATGAACAGAGCCTTCCTGAGCGTGATCTCTTGGAAGTGGTTCCCAAAGCTAACCATCCCAAAAACTGAGGTTTTGTCTTCCCAGGACGGTGGATTCACTTTAGAGGAGAACTTGTGACCAAATCAACAACATTTCATGAATCTGCAGTAGACAAGGGCCAATGAGTAAGCTGGGGAATTAAACTAAGTGATATTTAGATGGATCCAGTGACCTCCATGAGAGTCAGACTGGAGCAATCCTGAGTAAACCAGAAATTCCTGCTTTATGATTTTATCGAGTTTGATATTTATACTTTAGGTAAAGGCCATTGTTCAGCCAGGTCACTGAGAACTTTTGTGAGGTGAAGGACCTTTTGGGCAGGACTCTGAGAAAACAGCTACATGAAAATGAATTAATGACAACATTTAAAGTTGTTCAGAAAAAAATATCACTTTTCTATCCGGCTGATTTCAGAAACATGCTTTGGATAATCTAGTTAAAAACACAGAGACATTTAAACACTCCTGATGGAAGCATAGGACATTTCCTGAAGATTAATGACCGTTTGGGAGGAGCCGTGGCCTGAAATTCAGCTGAGAGCCATTACCCTCAGCTAGCCATCAATCCTTCAGAAGGGTTTGGTGCCAGAGTCATTATACAATTAGGAGTTTAAAATATACAGGTGTAGTGTATTTTCAGCACATGATGAGGATGCCATTTTGACAGAACTCTTCTGGAGAATTCTGCATTTGGCTAGATGAATGGTTTGGGGTCTCTCAGGGGTGTTCTAATAATTTAAAATAATTTAAAACCTCAATTATGCAGCACCCTGGAAGATCAGCTGCGAACATCAGACCTAGTCGTGCAAACATGTCAAGCAAATAACACTTTGGAAAGAGAACAGCCACTTTGTGTCTGTCTCATCAGTTGGGCAGTGCTGGATATTAGTGCTTTAATTAGGTAGTTAGCTTCGGCTTAATTAAAGACCCAGGATCCAGCTGTTTATAATTCACTGAAGGAAAACTGTATGGAGAAAATCAGATTTGGAGTTTTTACTGGTAATGATTAAGGGGTTATTACTATGCACAACAAAGTCGAGGGTAGATGCTGTGTTAGAGTGAATGGAAGCAAAAATAAGCACTTAGTCCTTTTCAATAATGTAGTACACAAAGCAGAATGGATCATATCTTTCCACAGTTCAATAGAAGCTTTTCTCTAATGCCTTCTGAACCATTTTACCCACACTGACAAAGTTCTATCTAGCTATTTTGTAGTTACAACTGACAGTTCTTACTTCATAGTTTCCTAAATAAGGCAGGATGGATTTATGCAACTTCACTTCCTGTATGTAGGAGGCTATTTGTCTTTCTGCTGTTATCCTGGTACCAAGCTAAAGGACAAGTCTTCAACTACAGTAAATTTTAAATTTTTTTCTATAAGGCTATCAAAATATGAAAAATTTCTCACCTTTCTTGGTATTTCTTTCCATCTATTTATTAATTAATTGTAAATGTGTGTTCCCATTGTCTCTAAACTGGACTGATCTGGCTCATCCACAAGCCTATTCTTATGGCTAATGAGCCAGCTTTTCCTGGTGATTATTATTTGACATTTCTTTCCCAATCTTGCAGTGTAATCAAGTTAAATTCTCATCTGACTGATAGCCAGCAAAACCCAACTCCTTTAATCTCTGCACTGAGTCACCCAAGTTCCATAGAAAAGTAGAAGTATTTTATGCTGTGAAAGTGTAATGGCCACATTAGCCGTGTGGAAGTCTGTTGATTTTCCATGAGGACAAACAATTTTATTGGACTCACTGCTTTCCAGGATAGCAAATCTGCCATTCCTTGTTCTTCAATGCATAGTTTCATGTTTGGCTGTATTGAATATTTTGTTTAAATATTTTGTTTAAATTGGCCCAGTTTCCTGATTGGTCCAGAACGTTCTGTCATTAATTATTACTCTGCCAATCTGTGTGTCATCTGCTAATTTTATCCATAGTAGTAGTGGTCAGAAATGTTCCAGTTCAGCAAGATTTAGTAAAAAAATTCTGGTTCATGAATCTGAACTATTTATGTCTAAACGTCTTGGATTCAGTGAGCTTTTCCCACCAGGTTTTCCCTGGGACTGAGGACCCTGAAAATGGCTGCATATTATAGACTTAAATCACTATCCCAGAAAGTTGAGTAATAAACACTCTTTTTTAAAAAAGTTTGGTTACTTTGGAGATTTGAGATATCTTTGGGACTGATTCAAAGCCCATTAAAGTCAGTGGGAATCTATGTATTGACTTAATTTGCCATTGGAAAGGTCTTTTTTCTGTGTAGTGTTCAGGTTTAATTTTTTTCTTTAGGATATGTACTTTTGTCCTTGCTGAAAAATTTATTAAAAAAAAAAAAAAGTGGATCATCCGCAAAATCCCACTGCTGCATTTGAAAAAGGCCTGCTTAATTGTGCAGGATTATAAAAGCCTAGAAATTTCTTTGGCTTATTCCTAAGAAAAAAACCCTCTCCTCCTTTTTTGTAACTTTCCCTTTGCACCTGAGCACAGAAGTAGTGGTGAAGGAACATGAAAGAAGGGATGGGAGAATAGGGTGTAAAGGAAAGCAAGGAAGTAAATAAAGGCTTCCAGCTCTCTGCAATTGTTCTACAGGTTATCTTGGACAGCGCCAAATTCACCATGAAAGGGGACGAATGAAAAGATTCTGAACAGGTTAGACTGGTTTCATCAATGCAGTGTAATATTCTTAGTTCAGGTTACAGTATTTCTGACAAATCAGGCTGTCGATGGTGAGATGCAGGACAGAGAATCCTATCTTTAAGATATTAAAGGGTTGTACTCTGATTTCTTTGAAGTTTAAAAGTGACTTCTAAGACAGCTCATTTTCCTAAGTTTTCCACAACCTTATAATACTTAGGTTTTAATATTTCATCATTTGACTGTTGGCTTATACTTCCTTCTTGCCAGTGAGAATGTGTTCAGCAATGGGTACAGCACTGTTTACAGCAATGTGTGATTCCTATAGTCAAGTATCCATATGTGTGATGAGCAACCGGAGAATTCTGTGCTCAGAAGAAATGTAAGAGCCATTTTCTCCAAATGAGAAACTGCAAGGGAAATGTGTCAAAATGGGCACAAGAAAATTATCTGCCATAAGCAATCATCGTTCCTGAGGGAGGGTGAGTGGAAAGGACAGGGAATTTTTGTGTTCTCCTATTAAAAAAGCTCACGCTACTCTTGAGTGCTCAACCTGCAAATCACAGTGGTTGCCACTTTTTATTAGCCCTGCTCAGATAAGGGCTTATCCCTTCTAAAATGGTATGCACTACCAACTGGTTTGTAATCCATAAGTTTCCTTGTACAATGGTGAGTGTAAATCTAGACAGCTATGGTAGCTCTGCATTCTCACTGCAGTCATTTTCCAGTTTGACAGGCTACGAGGGAGCATATAAAGCAGCAAAGGAAATGCAAGACATCTGTAACAAAACCAGTGAACATGCTATTGATTTGTTTCCCTTGCTGGTGTGGTCCTGGCATTGGTCTCTTTCTCCAGAGAAATGAGTTAAAGAAACAAGTCCAGTAGAGAACATGGAATTTTACTTCCATTCATCTTCCTTATTTTGCAAGCACCACATTCTGCAAATCCCATGCCAGTAAAGCTCTTGGATCAGTCCTCAAATTCTTCTGGATCCTTAAGGGAGGAGATGTCAGAGCTGGCCAAGAATCTAAGTGGAAACTGATGACAGAAGCTGACATTAATCAGCTCCACAGTATGTTCTGCCCAGCAGGTTTCTTCCAATAAATCAAAGGGCTTCAGATCCAAAGGGCATTTAACCATTAGAGAGCAAGTGTTCACTGTGGTCTGTAGCAGCTAAAGATGATGAATTTAATATTGATTTTCATATATATCCCCATCTACATAGCACGTTTGTGTGATTTTACATATAAATACACTGGAAAAAATTCTCAGCTGGGGCTGCACTGATTTTACTACTTCACATGAACTGAAGGTTTATTCCACAGTATATGAATAGAATGAAATGGTGCTATGTTTTCATTGTTTTTCTTTCTTCTTTTCTCCCCCCGGCCCCCTTTTTACCCTGACAGTGATGGGAAACAAAAACACCATCAAATTTACAAAATTTTTTCCATTCCTGTGATAAGCTGTTTCCCCGTGGTGAGCACAGAGCAGTCATTAAAGCAGAGAAAGTAAACAAAGTGCTACATGTAGGTCAAGACCACTCTCCAATGGGAGTATGAATCCACAGCTACTCACAGAGGGAAGGCTGGTGGCCTCTGCTGGGTTGCTTCAGTGAGCAACACTCACCAATGTCCAGAGGGTTTTAGTATTCTGAAGAGTCTCTTATTCTTGATTTTTTAAATTTTGAGGGGAGTTGAGGGTGAGAGTGTTGTTTTTAGTTTTGTTTTTACAGATAAAATATGCTTCTATAGATGCACTAACAACAAAAAGGTGGGTTAAGGAGAATCACCATCCATTATTGAATTCAAGGGGGAACATAGTGACAAAGGCTAAGGAAAAGGCTAAGATACGCAAAGCCTGCTCTGCCTTAGTAAGTGAGACCGGTTATAGTCAGGGAATCCAGACCCCTGAGCTGGAAGACAAGGATGGGGAGCAGAATGAAGCCCCCATAATCCAAGAAGAAATGGGCAGCACTTAGACACACACAAGTCTATGGTGCCAGATGAGATCCACCTGAGGACACTGAGGCGGCTGGTGGAAGGGTCATCAAATTGTTTTCCATCATTTAAAAGATGCCCTGGCTAACCAGGGAGGTCCCAGGTGACGAGGTTAGAAAATGTGACACGCATCTACAAGAAGGGTCAGAGGGAGGATCCAGGGAACTACAGGCCTGTCAGCCTGACCTTGGGATTGGGGAAGGTCATAGAGCAGATCATCTTGAGTGCTATCTCACAACACATGCAGGACAGCCAGAGGACCAGGCCCCGCCAGAACAAGTTTAGGAAAGGCAGGCCCTGCTTGACCAACCTGATCACCTTCTATGACAAAGTGACTTGCTTAGTGGATGAGGGAAAGGCTGTGGATGTTGTCTACCTGGACTGTAGTAAAGCCTTTGGTGCCATCTTCCACAGAATTGTCCTGGAGAAGCTGACTGCTCAGGGCTTGGAAGGGTGTGCTCTGCACTGGGTAAAAAACTGGCTGGATGGCCAAGCCCAGAGTGTGGTGGGGAATGGAGTTAAATCCAGCTGGAGGCTGGAACACAAGTGTTCCCCAGTGCTCAGTATCGGAGCCAGTTCTTTTTAATATCTTTTTTGATGATCTGGACGCTGAGATTAGGTGCACCCTCACTCAGTTTGCAGACAACGCGAAGTTGAGTGAGAGTGTTGTTCTGCTGGAGGGTAGGAAGGCTCTGCAGAGGGGTCTGGACAGGCTGGACCCATGGGCCAAGGCCAATTATATGAGGTTTAACAAGGCCAAGTACAGGGTCCCGCTCTCGGGTCACAACAACCCCACACAGCACTACAGGCTGGGAGCAGAGTGGCTGAAAGGCTGCCTGGATCCCAAAAATCGAACCAATAACAAGAGGATTTCTGACCTGGAGAAAGAGTCTTACATTGAATTAGGAGTCTTACATTGCATTGTGAGTGTGGAAGATACATATAAGGCGGTTAGAGAGCTAATCTAAAGAGACATCCCATTCATGATCTTGCAGGGACACACTAAACTCTTTGAAAAACACTGCAGTGGTTTAGAAGATTTGTGCCCATTGATTTCATCCAGCCACAGGGCTTAAAAATACTAGCACACACTTAAACACAAGACCTGGGCATATGTTATTTGAAAAGTTTTCCCCACAAAAATGTAATTCTTCAAAACCTCTCAGCATATCCCAGTTTGGGACTACCACTACCAGAACTAAAAGCAGGGATCAAATATACCTCACCAGATTAAATAACATGCTTCTCTTCAAATGCTGTGCCTACAGCATTAATAGGGTTTTAATGTGTATACCCTGTAGACGAGGCACAGAGGCAAATACAAAATGTGGTGACTGGCAAATTACAGAATTAAATTTAACCGGATCATAATGGTATCATTTTACACTCACTTACAAGGATGGATTTAGACAGAAAAATGTGCAGTTCCCCTGTCTCAGACCCCCCTCTATATTCTTACTGTATGTTCCTACCACCTTATGAAGAAGTTAGGCAGTCGGGTACATTTAAAACATAAATTACAGTGTGTAAACATCCAAGTATCTTTAAAATTGGATATTATTTCACTGCAGTGTATAGTGCAAATTTCCCGAAGTTAACATGGGAAGGATCCTAAATGGTAGTTACTAACTTCAGTAATACCATATCAGGTTTTCTTGCAAAGGCAAAATTTCAGCTGATGGATTTTATGGCAAGAGATGAAGAGTCACAGCACTTTCCTGGAAAAAAATGGCTGGGTTAATCATTGGACTTGACAATCTTAAAGTTCTTTTCCAACCTAAATGATTATATAAAAGCTTCTATTATATTTCTTCCAGTGTTATTTACTCTCTGCTTATTGACCTTGCTTCGTAAAATATTCAGGCTACCTGGTGCAAGTATATTATTAAGAACTGATGAATTAAATTTGACTTCTGACCTGATGAAACTATTTTAGTGATGCTACCTTAGAAGTTTGCTGGCAACATAATTTTATTTTTTTTAGAAAGCACTTGTTGGGGCTTAAACATTTTACAGAAATATAGCCACTAAAAATGGTTCATGAATGGTTACAGAAGGAATATCTGGTAGATCCAAGAATGACACTAAGACTTTCCCTTCTTAAAAACGTTGATAGCCCAGTAACAGCTGGTAAGATGTAGGAAAACAGTAGCACCATGACCTGAACTGCACCTACTTAGGTCTATGAGTGAGTGCAGGGTGTCTTTCGGGGAGTAGTGAGGTTTTATACAAACATTTGAAATTACTCCATTTTTCATCGAGGACCAGGAAAATGGTGGAATCTCAAACAAAGTTTCACAGAATGAAAGAATACTTTTCCTGCCAAGCTGCTGCTGTGCTGTTAGCCTCAACATGGCAAATCTGGCACTACCAGTATCTTTGTGTAAAAAATATTAGAGGAGTAATGATGCCCTCTGTCATAAATTGTGGGACGGACTTATAAGAGAGAAGAAGGGTTTTAATACCCACCTACTTCAAGATTACTTCTCACTGTTAAAAGAAAAAGGTCCAACTCTGAGCAAGGGGCATGGGAGGGAACACATTAGCCAGTCTGTTTTCCACCAGAAAGACTGTCTAAAAATGAAGAATCAAATGCTGGTTGAAGACTCCTTCCTTTCCACAAATAGATGAAACGATCACATAACATGCTGCAAGTTATAAGAGGAAAGAGCTACCATGCTATTGAGCAGTTGGTAACTGAATCCACTTTTACTTACTCAACAGAAAAAGACTGCTCTCCATTTAAGATCTGTCCTTTCTTCAGAGCACTACTTCTGTCTTCAGGAGTCAGTGGTAATTTTCTCAATACTCTTAAGGAAAATTAAGTTTTCACCTTAAGAATATGTGTCCTTTTTTTTTTTTTTTGTGACAAAATCAAAATATGTCTTGTCACGAATGTATAATAAGAAGTATCTACTTTTGTCTCCAACATTTGAATAGCACTTCAATACAAATAGAGAATGTCCCCACCCATATGAGACAGAGTAGCTGAGATTAATGACTCTCATCATTGTACCAGTCTAAACTAGTGCAAGTTTCTCATATCATTTGCAAAGATGGTGATGTGCAAACAGGAAGACTGGAATTCTGACTATGAATGCACCAATCAAGCCGACCACTTCACCCACTTGTGGGAAAGGAAGAGAAAAGGATGAATAAATCAGGTCCACATCTAGAATGAGTCTTCATTTTTGACAGTCTCTCTGACAGAGAACAGACTTACTGGTGTCTTACCCCCTTATGACCCTTACATACAGCAGGGATTTTATCCTTTTAAGTTTTGAGAGAAGTCACTGAAGCAAATGTCTTGGGGCTGCATCTGTAGGTGATTATACCAGCTAGCTCAGAAGTGAAAGGAACTATCCATTCTCATAACTGATCTTCACATGGACCTGGGAAGAGACATTTAGGAGGAAATGGCTTAAAAATTTGAGTTCAGTTTTTTTCCTTATTCTTGTAAGCCTGTTCAAATTCAGAAGAAAACAGAATCAAGGTAAGTGGGATGTTGGAGCTTCTGAAAAAAGTTTTTAACGAGGAGGCGGCCAGTCAAATGTGTAGCCAGTTATGACATTACAGTGTATACAAAGACCCCCAATCCATATTCATTTCAGACTTGCATGCTCAACTGATGTATGAACACACCCTTTGGGAAACAGGTTTTTCTTCTTGTTACTTGTTTGTTATTTTGCTTTTGCTCCACTTCATTTATTAGTAAATGGGAGAGTGACAGAGGTGCAGGGAGTTAGTTACGAGGGAATGACCAAAGAGACTGCTGGCACACAGCCCTGCAGCACTGTCACTGTCACTGAAGGGGACAGATTCAATCCAGAATCAGGCACCTTCACTCTCCATAACTACCTGAAGTGAGGTTATAGCCAGGTGGGGGTTGGTCTCTTCTCCCAGGCAGTCAGCAATAAGACAAGGGGGCACGGGCTTAAGCTCTGCCAGGGGAAATTTAAGTTGGATATTAGAAAAAAATTCTTTACAGAGAGAGTCATCAGGCATTGGAATGGCCTGCCCAGAGAGGTGGTGGATTCACTGTCCCTGGAGGTTTTTAAACTGAGATTGGACGTGGCACTGAGTGCCATGATCTAGTTAACTGACTGGAGTTGGACCAAGGGTTGGACTTGATGATCTCTGAGGTCTTTTCCAACCCAATCAATTCTATGATTTTATGATTCCCAGTGCACCCAAGTTTAAATCACTGCCATCTTAGGTGCTACATCTGATCAACAGACATCGATGGGTATCTCCTGGAAACAGTTCATTTGTTCTACCTATTTCAGCCTGGGGAATTTATTTTACTGACAGTCTGTGGATCCAGAGCGACCACACACATTCCTCAGGTGGCTGGGATGAATCCAGGCATTGGTCCTTTTCAACCAGATTGCTAAACCGTGACAGCAGCCCTCTAGTCTGTAGTGTAACAGTATGGTGGCTTTCTGTAAAACTTTGAGCTCTCAGCTACATTTTATTGCTTTCTTTATGAGTGATTTATTACTATATATATCATGATTGTGTACCTGGAATGGTCCAGAAAGTTGTTTAGTTTCTTATGAAGCAGATGGGATCCATTACCTTGAATAAAAGCTGGCACTAGCACTTGTTTTGTTCAAACCCAGAGCCAATTTGCATGTTAAACTGGAGGCTTCTGAAGGCAAAGGACACAAACACACAGGGCATCTTGAGTTTGTGTAAAGGTATCCTGTGTCAGCTCTCTTGCCCACTCATTTAATCAAATCATCCTCTTTCACCCTTTCTCATTTTCTTTTATTGTATCGGACCTCATTTCTTTTTGCCCCCAAAAGACTTACTTACTTTAGGAGAAAGCAAGGATTATTTGGAGCATGGGTATGAGAAAGCAAGGCTCAAATGCCTGCACTACCACAGGCACTTTGCATTATTCTGTTCAAGCTAGGCAAGGTCTCTGTGTCAAGGTAACCTGCCATCTGTTAAACTGAGAACACAGTGGTTCTCAGCTTCACAGCAATGTTGTGAGACATTTAAGATTGTGAAAATCTCTGATACTGTGAGTCTTGGGTAGTAACTTGGGTGTGGTGCACAAATGAACGTAGGAATTTAGAGGGCAGTTAAGATGGGATTTAGAAACCTAAATCAGAGAGTGTGATTGATACAAAAAATCCATGTAATAGTGTAGGCCCATAGAGATCTTTCTTTTTGCCAGTACTCAGGCACATGTATTTCTGCTGCTGGTATACTCAGAGTTACCACTGACTGAGACAAGTAACTGGGCATTTAGCTCCTACTTGAAGCTATTTGGAATTCAAAGATTAAGATAAGAACCCTTAAAAGCCAAAACCTACAACAAAATTAGTATACTACATGCAAGGGACAGCACAGCAACCCACAAACTGAGATGCTGGACCCAGGTTTGGTATTCTGTGTCAGGGTTAGCTATGGTACAGAGGAGGCAGGAAAACTAGACACAATCTTCTTTTCAGGTCTTTTGGGCTCAAAGAAACATCTCCGTGTCATGAATGTCCTAACTACCAAGCTAGAGTAGATTCTGAGGTGTCCTTCGCCTTTTTTTACAGAAGTTGTGCCAGAACATATAAAACAACCCCAAGGAATCTTGTGGCAAATAGAAAATACACTCAAGGAAAACTTGACGTGGTAACAGACTGATGGGTGATTGTTCCTCCGAAGTGAGGGTTATTGGTTTGGTATATTCTATTATACATATTTTCTACTTAGCCCATATTCTTTGGAATTGGAATCCATGGCTCTGCTATGAGAGAAAAAAGGTCAAAATTAGGGTAATTCCTGAAAGGTCTCTGCATGTCTTGGTGTTTTCAACTATAAGAAATGAACAGACTGGTCCTACATCTTCACCCAGCTTCTAGTTTACTCCTACGTAAGGAGAAAACATGTGAAACTTCCAGACCAAGTCACACTCTTCCCAAGTGGATTCTGTGCTGAGAAGTCTGCCCTGTTGGTTTCTATCAGCTATAGTTAACCATATACAAAGAACAAGGCAGTCCTAGGCAGACTTTTACAGAAGTGCTTATGACAAAAGCTGCTGGGGGAAGAGGCAGTATTTTAGACAACTCCTTCTCTCCAATGTTTCTTACTCACTGCAATCTGATGTAGTATCTTCTGAGTTTGTATCAATAGGGCCTTAATTTAAACACTTGCATTATTTCACTTACCTGTAGTAAAGGCTGGCTGCAAACATTTTATTAGCTTCAAAGTATTTATTTAACATGTACTGCATAAATGTTAGGTATTTATGTCATTGTTCCATGAGTTCATTAGTCCTTGAGTCCTTCTCATAATAGCACTGTCCCCATTAACAAAATATATTTCAGCTTTCCAAATTTATCTACTAATGTTCTTGTTAGACCAAGTGTGGAAAAAAATTCCATTTAATTGTTCTCGTCTATTCAAAGCACAAGCTACTTTCAGTAGACAAGGAAAAACCTTCTAACCATAAATGCAGGTTGGAAGTGACTTAAGTGCAAGTGTCTACTGCTGTTTTATACCACAGACTGGCAGAATGGCTGGGGTTGGAAGGGACCTCTGGAGATCACCTAGTCCAACAGCCCTGTTAAAGCAGGTTCATCCAGAGCAGGTTGACAGGATTGTGTCTAGATGGGCTTTGAATATGTCCAGAGAAGGAGGCTCTACAGTCACTCTGGGCAGCTTGTTCCAGTGATCTGTCCCCCATGAAGAAATGGAATTTTATCTCATATTCTGATGAAAATTCCTGTGTTTCAGTTTCTGCCAATTGCTGAGCACCACTGAAGACAGTCAAGCCCCATTCTCCTGACACCCAGGCTGGAGTTGTTTATATGCACATCCTCAGGGATACTGAAAATCCTATGGATCTGGCTATTATGACCTTGGGACTAAGGGAAAACCTTCTATAATGGCATCTGGATGGTCAAACCTACTCAGTAACATCAGACCTCACATGGGACAAATATATCAAGCTCTTGGCTATATTTTGCAGTGAGAAATGGCTTGGGGACTCCATGCTTATCTTGTTCCTTTTGAGACAAGAGAGAAAACTTCACTCATTTTCAGAAAAAAAGAAAAAAAGGCACGTGTCTACAAATACTAGACCAGCTGGGAGCTCACAGGGCAGTTGCAAAGACTGTTGCATTGGTAAAGGGCTGATCAGTGGTGGTTTGACACTGGTAGAACAATCAGGATAAGAAGATTGGAAACAGAGATGGGAATATAACTGGTATCATTCACAAGAGAGGAAAAGGAAAAATTAGCATCTAAGTTGATAGACTGAATTTAATCAGCTTCTGTTTCTCTAAAGCATTTTACCACCTAGACCTCTTTCTGTACCTCCTGCTTCTGTTGTTTTAATCAATTAGCTTCAGATTTACTAGGCACTGACTTGAGATTAATGTAAGTTTAGCAAGAAATTCTAAAACATTGGGATTTTTCTGAAATAGCTGTCTGTATACTCAGAATTAAGTGTCACAGTGAAGGTATGATCCACTGGTTTTAAACGGAGTGTGAATAGCAGCCTGATATCTAAAATAAGTGAATCTTGCTATAAAGTTCACTCAGCTTATATTGCTATTCAGTCTAGCTCATCGTTTTTGGCAAGTACTTGTTACATTTCTCTCATTCTTCAAGTCATATTGGTACTGTCCTTCTTCCAGCAAATGTCAGTGAATGTCTATAACTGTTTAAAAGTCTTTCCAATCAAATCAGAGCCACCCCCAAGTCAGTTTAATTTTCCCTAGCTTTCCTGAAGAGGTGGAGAGGTGAAAGCACAGCAGGACACAACATTCAGCAAGATCAGGTTGAAAAGCATATTTGAGAAACCAGGAAAACAGTAGGAGCAGGGAGGTGAAAAATTTAATTCACAGCAAAGAAAATGGGAAAAGAAGTGCCTTAATAATTTCTTATATAGTAATGGAACAGCAACAACAAAAAACACAGAGTGTGACCTAGAAGCTGAGGAACAAATATGTGTAATGGAGAAAAAAGGAATGAAATTGCGCTGAGCCTCTTAGTAAGCAATGATCTTCATAGACAAGGTACCTACCAGGGGCACGGCAAAAACATGTTTTATCTGGGAACTTGGGTGGTCAGTCATATCACTTCATAGACATCTGTGGACAACTCTAACACAGTAAGGGTGTTGTAAGCAAAGGGATGGTTTGTATGATGATGTACAATAGCATTAAATTTTTTTTGACACAGGAAAAAATGGAGTTAAACCATTGGCGAAACTCTTAAAATGTTTCTTTTGAAACCTGTTGCTAGCACAGACCTTCAAATGTAATGGTATCCTTTTACCTTCTTCATGACTTTGACATTCATTTTATCCTAATCTGCAGTTTCACAAAGGTGCCATGCAATCTGGGGCACATTAGGAGAAGGAGGGTGAATATCAGCTTGCTGTCAGTGGTACAGTGAAGAGCAACAAAAAGGCATTTAGCACACCAACCATCTCAACTGCATTCATGGGTGGACTTCAGCCAGCCCAAATCTGGTTCACATTCATGCCAGATTTATTTTACTATGGTTTGGATATAAGAATTGAGTGAAAGTGGGGCATTTCCAAGACTCAAACCCAAAGCTTAAAGTGAAACTTGGAGCGTGTGAACCTTTGCAGCTTGAAACCAAAGAAAATGTTTGCATGAACCCTTGCTAAGCAAGCCCGCTGTGTTTCAGAGGAGCTCTAATAAAAACCACACTGCCATGAATCACTGAATATTCCACACTTTGACTTGGTAAATTTACGTAAGTTCCATGACAGTCCTTTTAAAGAGTTCATTTTTCTCTCAGCTCTGAGCCAAATCATGAAGTCGTTGATGAGTTTTGCTGAATCTTTACCCAGCATAATCCTACTGAAGTTAGAGGGTGATTTGACTGAGTAGGATGAAAACAGAAACTGAGTCAAGGTTTGAACTTGGGTACAGTAGCTTGAATTTATACAGTTTATTTTTAAGAGCTTGAATAAATCTATCTCCACTAATGTGTATTAAACACAAACAACTTAAAGAAAACTCTGTTCAAAAACTGGTGAAAGACCAAATTCAGCCTGCTCTCAGTCATGTTTGTACACATCATAAGAAGGCCCTTAATGACATAGCTAATGGTACTTTTTTCTCACAAATCTTCGTTCAGTTTCAGGAGTGCTCTGGGCACAGACAAGTCCTATTTAACTAGTAAAGGTTTTTTCTGCTGGGGTGTCTTCATTCTTTAGGACTCTGAAAGCTGTGTCATGAATGGAAACAGTTTTCACGCAGAGTGGACTTGTTAAAGCAGTTGAGCATTTTCTTCTAGAACAAAATTTCCCCCTCCCTTTGCTCTCAGTTCCAGTGACGACACGGAAATAATTTATACCTTTTACTCATAGTTGATAAGTAACTGCCTTTTTTTTTTTTTTTTAAATTCCAAAACTGGGATAATCTACGAATTGAGCTGTGGCGCTCATACTGCTTCACTGATACTGCTTTGACACAATTAAAGGGTGAATTCTGGGTATGCATCATCTCTTCCTCCTAAACCAATTCAGACAAGATCCGGCCTAGGACCAAACACTCACTGCACAGTGAACCTACCTAAACAGATCACTGCTTTGCCCCTCTGTTTTCTGGCCTAGAAAAAGACAGGTTTTCCCTATAGTAAACTCACTGCAGACTGAAGCTCAACTTGCTGTTTTTCTTCTCTCTGCTCTCTCACACCTTCTTCTAATCTTTGGTTTTCCCCTTACCACCTGCTTGGCTTCCAGGTCCATTTCCTATTACTTCATCTCATTTCAGTCTCTTTTCTGTGTCAATTCCAGACAGAGTTCCCACCAACTCATCCCAGTTTCTCTGGTATCATGTTTTCATAACCCCCTGCAACCATTTCATCTTTTAGCTTCTCACGATTCATGCATCCAAGGCCTGATTACTTTTGATGCATTCAACGTGGCTTTGAGACTTTTGGACTATGGTGTCCTATCTGGAAGAAGCCATGAGGATGGGAGGTAACAGGGAAAGGTGAAATCTAGTTTTGTCTTCCTCGCTGGGCAAGGAAATTGAGTGGTGAAGTACTTTTCATTGGCATATTTCAGTATTTTTCTAATTGTTTGTCTGTAGAGTTGCCTCCTGTCAGTAAAGTTGAAATGTTCAAGCATGATTGGTAAGTACAGATTCCCCGAAAAGCCTGGGAGCTAAAATTAAAGATATTAAGAATTGTGGAGCAATTTTGTTGTTGTTAATTTTGTTTTCAAGAACTCACAATTTGGGAAAATGTAGGTTGATCTCCATATCTCAGCAAGTACTGAACAGATTCATAGATGCACCTGAACTTCTACTGGTCCTGACTTCCCACATAAAGAGCAAAAGGAGACTACTTAAACGAAAGTCAGCAGAAGTTATTCACATTAGAGGCCCCACACTTTTTGTGTTTTTTTCCCTCAACACACATTCTGAAAGACCTGACTGATTTGATTGGTAGGTACCAAAGAATCGGCTTGAGACAGGCAAAGTCATGGAATATTTCAGTCCAAATGGTTAATGTTCTGACATAGTTAAAAGCAGCTGAAAACTGTATTGTATAATGGCACATATCAGACATCCAGAGTAACACCGAGTGCTACCAGCCAGACCTATAATTAGAATTGGGCCAGAATCAGGTTTCCCGTAACCTCCAACATTTTTTTCAGTTATGCATTGGCACAAACCCAACAGCTTTTGAGGTTTTAATGAAAACAAAGAGTAATGCCACTCCTATGTACTTGTATCAGAGAATTCACCTACACCCTCCATCTCCTGGAGATGAGCTCTAATTTTAGCTCTTATTTCCTTTATTTTTTCCCCTGGTATAGCGGGAAAATAAATTTGTGTATTTATTATTTGCTGATCCAGAGAAAGCCTTTAAAACTCAATACACAAAGATAATCTGATGTCTCATTCGCTTAAATGGTTTTATGGTTCCAGACCTTAATCTCTAGTCCGGCAGTCCGGAGATTCCCCTGGACTGTTAAAAGTCCACTGTGAGTCAGGATGATCATGAACTAAATGAATTCCCAGGCTTCCCTTCTCATTCAGAAGTGGGAGAAGTGGGACGTGGTTTTTTTTTTTTTTTGTGGTTTTTACCAGAAATTTTATCCCTGACACGAGGAATCTTTTCTACACAATTTTGGACAAATCTGAAAGTTCGGATTCTGACAGATCAATGCTGTTCCAAAAGAATTTGTGAAACAATTTCTAGAAGCCATTGGAAAACAAAAAGCAGTGTTCTGAAATCTGTGAGAGTACTGCCAGGGACATTACAGTATAAAACCCATCGTGTCTGCTTTGGCACCACACACACGTTACTGCCTCAGTAGAGGTCATTCTGCAGCTTTTTGTTGTTGTATCTAAGTGAACTTTAAGAGGCTTAAGTTAATAAGTACCAGCAAAGTTATCCCTGTGAAACCAAACCCGAGCCCAACAGCGTTCTTTATTTGGTTTGGATGTTGCAGCTGGATGCCTGAACTCCCGGTGAAGAAGCAGCCATGAAGACAACAACTTCTACTATTGACCCCAATGCCTCTACCATTCCCCACGGTGTAGTGTACTTCTGGTTTGCCCTGAAATTGCTGCAGCACTGGCGTCCAAAATATATTCATTATTTCTTCTTCCTCTGTAGTCTCGCAAAAAAGTGAAATAAGTCCAAATACGTTATTATTGATAGTCTAATAGAGGAAATTGAGTACAGAGATAATAAGGATGTCAGCTTTGTACAGAGATTGTGAGAAAAAACCAATAAGCTTGTTAGTGGTTCAACGTGTAATAAAAACCCCTTCCCAGAAGAAACTAAGTAAAGAACCACATTATTAACTGGACAAGCTTAGTAATGTCATGAGTCTCTCCAGGAGCAATGATGGTCGTTTTGTGTTTCTCTGGTTGCTTAAATATGTTGCAGTGTGTTACATGATTTCTGACACACCAGGAAAGCTGGAGGCCTCTGACAGCTGGAGTTTAGAGAGTGCATTGGTGACATCTGCTGGAAATATATATGCCTTAAAAATTGTAAAACTATAACTAACGTTTGTATCATCACATAGTACTTCCCTTCGTATGAGGGTGTTTGGAGACTCTGGAAGATTAGAACTGCAGAAATGTGAAATAAGTGCATATATAATTTATGAAATCTAGAAAACATGAGCCTTTGCTGGTTGCTGATCTGTGGTTCTGGTCATGCATTTTCACTGTTTTTGTCACTAAACTCTTCCAAAGGTATTGGAACTACCCCAAACCAAAATATGCATGAACCTCAAACTTGGATATTCATAAAGTTGCATTTTAAATGTTTATGGACAGCTTTACAGAGCTGTGCAATAAGAATATAAACAAACAACTATATCAGAAAATTCTTTCTTTAAATGAATATGTATTAATGAATATCATATTCTGAAAATAGTCACACAAAAAGCAGGATTATTTTTGTCCCTGTTTAATGCTAGTTAACTTTGAAGAGTGACATATTTTATGTTTTCAGTGATTGCTATCCCATCACCATGCAAATACCAGCTAATAATGTTATATTCTTTCACCGTGCCAAAATTTCTAAAATAATTGATGCATTTTCTCAGGCTCCCATGTTTCCTGCTGACAAGTTAAAATGTGAAGAACTGAAAAGGTTCCTTTTCTAAAAACTGAGAAAGAAAGATCTTTTTTTTTTTTTCAGAATCCTTCCACTTAGACGGAAATTCAGAAAAAATGGAAAATCACTGTTGAAAATAGTTATTTTATATTTTCGAATTGTGGAGTAATGACAGGAATAAAAACAGAATTTTCAGGCATCTCTGGTAAGACAGTTCTTAAAATTGTATGAAGTTCTAAATCTTAGAAAAGATTAAAGGTTTTATTTATGTACAGTTATTTGCTGTTAAAGTCCTCACATTATATATTCTGCATCAGAAGTAGGACTCTTAAAGCATTGTGTGTGTCATTCTGTGTGCGTCCCCTTCCCAGTTTGATTTGTTTAGTAAGAATTTGGAACTTCTTTAGGCAGCATCTGGGTATAACCTTATATCCCACACCAAGGCAATTTTCATCCCTGGCTGTTTATAGCAGTATTTAATATGAACTGATTGTCTGCCAGGCTCATGAGGTAGTTGGAGTGGTGCTGGAATTACAGAAGTTGTGAAATATTCAAAAATTGGATTTTTGTTATTATTTAATTGCAAAAGGAAACAAACACAATCAGGATGGGAACACAAAAGATTTCAACAGTGAGATTGGTGTGTTTCACTGCACTGGTAATGACAGATGTTACCACGGAGCCTCTCACACAGCAGGGCAGGATGCTGGTGGAGAACAAAACCAGAGGTTTCTGCCAGGAATGAGACAGCAGCAGGTGGATGAAACTTCACTGTCTGACAGTCCCTCACAGGCTGGGACCATTCTCTGAGTGCTGGCAAATCTCTCTTCCTCAGCACAAGGGTAGTCTGCTACGTGTCGTTCTTTTTCAGATTAAATGAAAGCACAGAAGAAGGGTTGAGCTGAATGCCACATTGCAAAAATCACACTGGAATGAATTTCTCTCTGGTGCAGCCCTTCTGGAGCCAATTGAGTTTTGCTAGGAGAGGACCTGGCTAAACGACTTTGGAGGGAAGGTTAAACATTCTTCTTTTATTATTCTACCCTGCACCATTACGGGGTCCTTTTCCTTGGCTAGCATAAAACCAATTCTAATGCTAAAATAATTAGAAGGCTAGTGTATTTGCTGTTTCAATATGAATAGTTCATGACACGTGTCTCTGTGGAAACCTTTTGTACTTGTTAGATACTGTCAGCCATATTTTCCCCTTATTCTCTGCACTATTTTTAATATAATTTTAACCTTTTTATATGTGATCAATCTGTGCACCTGCCAAAATGGTATATTACAGGTTACGCAGTTAGCAATACCTAGAGATGAGGTTGCCAAGAATCTTCTGCAGTATAATGCTATTTCCAATTTCTTATAACTTTTTACTTTAACAGAATAAGCGTAAAATATCTCATGTTTATTTCAAACTGGATCTTAATTTTGACTAGCTTAGCAAATGGTTGTTTTTTCTTTTTGTTTCAGCTGTTTGTTGTTTTTTATTTGGTGCTTTTTTTGGGGGGTGTTTGTTTTTTCTTTTGTTTTTCTTTGCTTGCTTTTTTGGTTTAGGTTTTTTTTGGGGAGTTTGGGACTGTTTGTTTGTTTGTTTTATAGAATCATAGAATGGTTTGCGTTGGAAGGAACCTTCAAGGCCATCTTCAACCTCCCACCATGGGCAGGGATGTCATCCAACCTGGCCTTGAACACTTCCAGGGATGGGGTGTCCTCATCTTCTCTGAGCCACCTCTTCCAGTGTATCACCACTCTCACCGTTGCCCTCCTGCCCCCATTTTCTTTTTTTCTTTTGGTCATTCTCATGAAAAACTATAATGTGATAAGAAGAAATGACAGAAACTGGAAAAAAAACAACATATGGGTATACATATATCGACATCATTATCTCTATGTACAGTTTCTCCCCGTATCTTTAACTAGCTTGTTGAGAAAGATACCATTTCATCACAGTCATGTAGCACCTTCATCTGTGCCCTATTGCAAAAGATCACATCATCTCATCATGCTGCCATTGACAATGACAAGTGTGGGTCACAGTTCCAGAGAATGATGCTATCTATTGCTTCCTGTTGTTGCATTACCATAGGATTCTTGGAAAATATAAAAACGTATCCGCTGCCTCTTTGGATTCCTAGTCTGAGTCTCCTGCTTAGAGAAATTCCAACTTTGCAGAAGAAACACATGAATCATAGCAATGCCAATGAGAAAACTACTTAACTTTGTCACCTACTTTTCAGTTTACAAGACTATGTTTTAGGTAACAAAATCAAGCACTGGTGATGAAAGAGGAAGTTGTAAAAACAAAAAGTTTTATGTATAGAACAGTAGTAAGGGAAAAGCTCTACTGGCAATGTTCTATTTGAATATAAAGAAAAAAATTGAAAGGCAAGAATCAAACCATTTCATGATACACTTGAAGCTCTTGCAAAATGGAGTTAAATTGCATTAGTGTAATATTTTAAAGTCATTGTGCCCATTCAATTCAACAGAGTTAATAAGTAGGAACTAGGTAGTATAATAAGAAAGATATATGCAGTCTTGAGGTAGAAGTGAAAAGGCTAAGTTTGTTTGTACAGGTCCTTTTAATTTAAAAATCTCTATGTTGTGTCAATCATCAAATCAGTGATATCACAGCAGTAACCATTAAAAAGCTTGTAATTGAGAAACATCAAACGAGATTATCAAAAGCCAAGCAACTTTTGTAGACAAAAAACTTACTCTTGTTGCAGTGACAAGTTAAATAACACTCAGATTAGAGACAAATAGAAAACATAAGATTTTCAGGCTGTTGGAAAAGTGAAGTCCTAAGTACGACAATGAGCAGCATTAGGAAACATTATAGGTGGCATTGTTAGAACAGCTAGGGAAACCAAAGGAAGCAGATGTTTGAAATATCAAGGTTATCAGAAATGAAGAGGAGGGTTTGATGTAATGAATGATGTAGGGAGGAAAGCTAACCTGCAGAGCAACACAAATTATTAAATGAGAGAAACAAGGGTTGAAAGATATGAGAACAGTCAAGCAAGATTTGGAGACAGATTAGAAAAACTAACAGAAGAAAAAGAACTCCAGAGGGAGAGGGAAAACCCAACTTTTATTGAAAATGAACAAAAGCAAACTTATTCCAGCGGAAGTAGCAAACTGTTAGAGCAAGGCCAGCTGTGGTGCCATTCCCACATGTACCATTCCTGCTGAGAATACCAGCCAGGAAAGACCCATGTCCTAGAAAAACATAAAGCTTTTAAAATTCATCAACTGTCTGATAAGAATTTAATACATATGTGCCATATTGCCTCAGACGGGCCATTATATACCCTTCCTCCTTCCCCTTCCTTCTACTTCATGATCATGCTCGTTTTCTGGTGGCTGTCAAAGCGGAGCTTGCAATTTACTTGAGCTGTTGGAGAAAGAATCTGAGTTTTGGACAGCAGTTTCTCCTATTAACAAAATGTCTGCAAATATACCTGAGATACTGATAGAGGATATTTTCTTGCAGATACTACCTGGAAAGCAATTTTTTATTTCTGTATATTAGAAAAGCATCTCCACTTATGGTCACTAGCAATTATTCAGTTCAAAGGAAGGGTTATTTACATGTTTAATGTCTCAGAAGTTAGATTTATGGATGCATTTTAAATTATCAATCCTCCTTATAAATATTTTTTCTATTCTGTTTCTTACAAAAGCATTTCAGAATTTGGATGTCTGATGTAAGTGGGATGCTTCTAGGCATCCCATATTATCTGTCATGTGCACCAGTTATGAACCTTTAAATAGCTTGCAGGTATCTTCAGTTAATTTTGGATTTTCACAAATCTGAATTCATTCTAAAGTGGAAATTAATTTTTTTAAGTCTGTCTCACCATTGTAATT
Source organism: Grallaria varia (assembly GCA_013396735.1). NCBI lineage: Eukaryota > Metazoa > Chordata > Aves > Passeriformes > Formicariidae > Grallaria > Grallaria varia. Next base: position 1,533,555 of record VWZG01011960.1, read on the forward strand.
CTTCAGGTGGTGGATCCTTTGCAGAATATAGAAAGAAGAGAAAAAAGAGACAGAGGGCGCTTCTTAGAAGTTCAGGTCCTGAATAGTCTAAATACATTGATTTTTCTTGTGCCTTTGATGTTTCATGATCTTCAAGGAAAACCAGAAAGAGAAATGTGTAGGTTCAGGATGAGGTGACTAACTGATGTATTTGTCCTAACATGCTTTCAGGTAATTGTCTGGACATTTAGAAATTATATAGATTCCTCATGAAAAGAAGTCTTCACATTGGCATTTGTTTCAGTACTTTTAGTCAATACACATACTAGCACAGAAGCAGGAATCAATTTCAGGAAATACTACAGTGTATGTGCTGCACCAGGTCATCAGTGTTGTCACTTCTAGTGCCCACATCTAGTCCTGGAGCTTAAACATTTTCTAACTCACAACACTGATGTTCCATAGCAGTGTAAGAGCAAACGTAAAGAAACCAAAGGAAAAAACCTAACCTATAGTATTGCTTCCAAATCAGTCATGTTAATCAAAAACTTCTGTAACCATTTTTCTTTCACTTTCTGATTTTCAGACTTTTATTTTCTGCAGTTCATGTAACACTATGCAACCTATTTTAGCCATCCCATTAACATGACATGTATTATTTCATAAAAGTTACTTATAAATTACTGCAAGTTTCTGATTCTGTGTAGGAATTTGTATCTAAGGGAACATGAATGTGAAACTCCACAAACACAAGTGTGCTTATTTCTTCAGAACCTGGAACAAGTTATTAGATCAAAGCTAGTGTCTGCTTCCTCTTACTGAAGAAGGCATTTCTGTTAATTTAGAAGTCCCAGTTGAAATAAATTACTTATCACTTAGATCTGAGCTGCACTGGTAGAGATAATATTGCTACTGGAAGGAAATAGGAGACAATGCAAGACAAATAATTCTTAAGATTAGGTAATGTTTGTAAAAACAGTTCAGTTATTCTTTCTATAAGAGAATTTCAGGGTGTATCAGGTCTGTTTCTCTCACAGACATGACAACATTTTAGAAAGAGAGTTGCTTCTGTTTGATTGATTAATTACTTTTTATGTCTATTAACTAGATGAGTATTCTTTACCCAATATATTAGGGATGCCTACCATTGATATCACCACAGCCCAAGGGACCTATACAAGCAAACTAGACTTTCTTACCTCCTGTATTAACCTTAAGTTTTGGTACATATTTCAGACCTTTAGAATCTTAAAATGTTTTTTTTTCCACTTTCAAAGAATATATGATCTTGTCAATGCAAACCGGTTCAAAATCTATAAAGAACACTCAAAATTATAAATCATGAATGAAAAATCTGGTAAGTTTTGTCTTTTTATTTTATTGAGGTTCCATTTCAGGAAGAGATCTTTGTTTCTGTGAAGATAATAAGTTTTTCACAAATGAAATGGTTTATAAAATGTGTCTGGTTTTTGTATAAAACCTCTAAGCTTATCTATTGTTCATAACCTGTGCATCTTTCAGAATTTTCTATTCATTGTTCTTGGCTTCTTGGAGACTGCCAGGCATGGTTTGACTCATCGTGTGATGCAGTATGTCAAAATCTACATTCTCACATTCAAAGAAAACTACATCTCAAACAACTGAACAATTTGAAACTTAAACATACTGAGGCTCTCTGAAAAATACATCTATACCACTCAGACAGAAGACAAAGAATTACTGCAATGTTTCCCCCTGAGTTTTACAGTGGAGCTTTAGAATTAATCTTTTTTTTTTAAAAAAGGAAGGGAAAATTCCTTTTTTTCAGAGATTCACCTGATTCTAAAGTAGATTATCATTTGCCTAAACTGAACTGAGAAGTTTCCATTTTGCATTGCAGTATATTATCACAATTATTGCTGGTAAGATCCTGAGAATAAATTATTCTTTTCAGTTATGTAAAATGCTTAGGGTGTTCTTGTTGCTAAACATATCCAGCAACTCTATTCCCCAAATTCTATTCCCCCACCAAACTTTTGCTAAATGCAGTGGTAAAGTCGTTGTCTCCTTCTCCACACGGTGCCTGTCCAACATCAAAGGTGAGGAGCCTGGATCCTACTGTTGAGGTTTGCCTTGCCATGACACACCAGAGATCTACTGCTTCCTACAGCAGCAGCACTGGGATCTTTTCCAGGTCACCGTCTCATTGCTCAGTGAAAAGACTGGCATACTTGGAAGAGCGTGGCAACTCAAGTTTGTGCTGTCTTTCTGACAGGTAAACAGAGTAGCTGAAATCTTCCTCCCACTTCCCACTCACAATCTGTGAGTGTGAAGATGACCAAAAAAAATTAATCTATCCTGTAGATGAAGCAATGCTCAGGTGTGGACATGGGCTCACTGTCCTCTTAATTTGGTGTTCCAACCAACTAGAATGTCTCAAAGTGACACCCAACACGGTTCTGGCCTGAGATGATCAGCAGGATGGGAGGTGCTCTCAGTTTAGGAATTTGCACGGGCTCAGAAGTACCTGAGTGAGAGTTTGGGTGTGGCCACCATATTGTGAAGGCAAAGAGAGCTTGGCAAGGATGGGTAATATCAGACTGTGCCTGTTGGATCTAAGAGACAAAGGCCAGAGCACAGCAGTCTCTATAGGTGTAGACGTAGCAATAAATAGCAATGTCCAGGTAATTAATAAGTCATGCCTAGGTCAAAAGCATAGAAAAAATCGTAGTGCCCAATATCTTCAGTTCTGCAGCCTTCCTCTTAACCGCTGCTTTAAGATGCTGAAAACTCAAATTTCATGTTGATAAGTATCAGCGACCTCATGTTGTTCCCGGAAAATGACACTAGACTTAAAGTACCGTAAGGTAATGAGTTGAAATTAAATGAAAATTTATTTCATAAGTATTAGCATTAATGTCCAAAAGGCAAATTTTGGTAAATGGTGGAAACCAGACAGTTAATTCTGCTGGACCTGAATTTGATACTTGAATGTAGAAGAAGCCTTAAAGTCATGGGTGCAATTCTTATCCCAAGTCTCTGCCTCAGAGAGAAAAAAAAAAAAAAAGAGAAGGAAACTTTCAGGAAGTGATTCCAGATCTGTCCAGATGAATAGCCACAAATTAAAAAAAAAAAAAAAGAGGATATTAGAAATAAGCAGAGTGACTATACTGATTAGGGAAAAAATGACTGATCATCAAAGAAAACTGCCTTAGAGGCCAAAAAACGTGTAGATAAAGTGAGAATAACAAAGAGTCAAGCTGAGTTAAACCTTGTAAAGGATATTAAAACACATAGCAAAAGATTCTTCAGCCATCTGAATATAAAGAATGAGGGTGGAAAAATAAGTAAGGCCAGAATGTAATGAGCATAGAGTAGAAATTAAGAATAAATCAAGTATAGGATGAAAATGGAATTATGCTTTACCTCAAATTTCAAGGACATAGGCAAAGATTTTTGACATGGGGAGAAAAGCAAGGATGGGGAAAAAAGTATAGAAATGGAAATCAGCAGATCAAGGTAGAAGTACAATTTGAGATGTCTATTGTACTCCAGGAGGTAAGGAGTGGAAAATAAGTACAATCTCAAGAGGGAACTGGCAAACAAAATTTCAAGTGGTACATCACCTATTTTTAATAAATTTTTGAAATTTGTTTGGTGCTTAATGTTTGGAGACACATCACACACACAGTAAAGAAGCTGGATTAAGAAAATGGCCTGAACAACTATAGACTACCTTGATTTCAGGTCAATAATCTGATATCTTTTAAAAAATGGAATAATAGGATTATTAAAAGCATGGAGGTCAATTACTGAAATAGTTTATCAAATGCACGTCATGGTAAACTAATCATCCATTTTCTTGTTTTAAATAAATTAACTTCCAGACAGATGAAATGAGGCAAATATAAACTTTCTGGACATCATTAAAAACTTTTAATGCGGTAGCCATTGAAAAATTGCCAGAAAAGCCCAAGAAGATGAGAAGGGTAAAGGAACTTTACAGCAACTTTGCAACAAAACTGTTTAGGATTTGGCCAGAAAATGCATTGGGTCTGCTGGCATGAGAGGAACTCCAGACTGGGAGAAAATAGCTTTGTTCCTACTGAACATTTTGGAGATGGAACATTAATTGGTATCACAGATTTGTATCGATTGGTATTGATACAAAATATCTATCAAGCCCTCAAGCCTTTCAGAGGCACAGAATTAGAAGATGATGAATAAGGAGGACCTGGGTGATATTGAAAATGGAAAGATTGGGCTGGTCTTCAACAAGACAAAAATTACATTCGGAGTGTGTGTGTGTGTGTGTGTGTGTGTGTGTGTGTGTGTGTGTGTGTGTGTGTGTGTGAGGGTGGTGATATGAATACTTAATCAGTTGGAAATTGCTGCTGCTGCTGAATTTCACCATAGGAATTCTTTCCAAGATTACTATAAAAAATATGTAGAGATAGGTAAGAATTACTAGTGTTTTACAAAGCACTAATGAGATGTTAGTTGTAATCTTGCATAAAATTCTCGTAACCCATGATGAGGAAAGATGGGTGCAGAAAAGAACTGCTGGTATGGTCAGAGGACAGTGGGTTTTTTAAATCTGTCATGAGAGCCAATCTTGCCTGACAAATCCAAATTGAGAAGTAATGATTACATTCTATAAATACATCAGAGACAAATAACGCAGAAAAAGAACAGTGATTTAAACAAAAGGATGATGCTGGCACAACAACAGAAAGGTATAAATTGGTCCATGAATAGACTCAATCTGGAAATCAGAAGATTCTTATCTGCTGCAGCAGTCAGATCCTGGAACAGCTTTGCAGCAGGAGCAGAAAACCAAACACTCTGGAAGTGGAGTTCAAAGCTTTACCCCAGGTGCACTGGCATGTTATTTGCATATGAGACTGCCAGTCAGGCGGCCTGCCCAGCAGATCGTTTCTACATGATGTATATTGTCCTGTTATTTATGTGTGTATTCATAGGTGTGCACATATATATGTACATGTACGCACCTTCACATACACACACATACATTCACAAAACTCCAAGGTAATTTACTACATTACACCAAAACCCCGGAAAATTATATGAATTAATAAGCTCATTATTGGGATTATGACAATACAATTTCTGGTTGTGAAAAGCTAAAAAGGTTTATATACTTGAAATCCCTAGGCAGTGATTACAAGACGTGAACGCAGGAAATACTTTCAGACTCTTGTTAGTCCCTAAATAACAAAAAAGGAAGTGCTGGTGGAAAATGTTGGCTTAATTCAAAATTGCATACTGCCTCTAAGCAATAAGAAAGGACAAATCTGCTTCTTTGAAACAAAGTAGACCCAAAGCTTTTGAATTTTACATATTTCTATTGAAACCAGATATGGACACTTTAAGAAACAGGAAAAACTAAGTAGCAAAAGCTGGAGGAGAAATGGAAAAAAAAATATCCCAAAGTCTATTTCAAAAAATAATAGAATGGTTTGGGTTGAAAGGGACCTTAAAGGTCATCTAGTTCCAACCCCCCTGTCCATGTGCCCAACCAAGACATAAACATTTGTCCTGCTCTGAAGCTAAAAGTCATTTTGTACGGAACTGGATGCAGCCATTCCAAGCAACACTTTAATTGTTTGATCCTAATACCGCCATGTATAAAGTGGCGATTGTAAGGGTTTCATGTCTGTGTTAAATTCACTTCCAGAGTTGTCCCCTGCTGATGAAATCAACTAGCATGGAGCAGCCCATGTCCACAGCACCGAAGCCTCCTGCCCTACCCTCCAGTACAGTGTGGTAGCATTCAAACTGACTCTTTAGAGGGCTCCACAGCCCACCCTAACTTCCACACCTTCCCGGGAATTGTCTGGGAGTGTGCTTATTGACCTGGGTCAAAACCATACCAAGGACTCTGCTAACAATTTAACAATATATATGACTGACTGACTTCCAGCGCCCCAGGAATGCTCTCTGGAGCCGGGTAATTTATGAGTGCAGATATAATCAAGGGGTACTGTTGCCTCTTGTTCCCTTGATCCCCTAGTAAATCTGCCCTGGCAACAAAGGCAATGTGGAGACCAAATCAGAAATGCAGTATTAAATAATTTTCCCAATTATTTCTTAAAAAGGTAAGATTTCTCCACAGCGCAGCAGCAAGAACATCATCTGGATTCAGCATGTCGAGGAAAGGCAGCGTATTTGAAACTTCAAGAGGCCTCTCTACAGATGTCTGACCAAAAGGGGTCAAACTCATCCAAAGCCTATAGGGCATGGATCAGGGCCTTTGACTGATGAGAATATCCACAGCACATGTTAGAGCTGAGGATCCTTGCATGCCTCCTGTGGCTCATGCTAGAATTTTGGAAGTGCCTAACCACAGGAATATTCAGTTTGCATGCATAAACATGGGCACCCAAGCAAGAAAATAATGAAGTGGGGTTGACAAAGTTATTTTAGTTTTCCATGAAGGAAGGTGAAGAACAGCAACTACCAAACCGCTTCCTGGCTTTGGGAAAGTTCCCACTGACAGTGACAGTGTATGACAGTGACAGTAGCAATGGTAGCAATGTCTAAGAAAGTCACAGGAGAGACAGGATTCTGACCTGTAAGGCTTCGTCCCACTGAAGATGCTCTTTACCTGTGCCTATCCATCTTCTGCTGTGGGTACAGGGTCAGATGGAAAACAAGGACATTTCCAGCGTTCAATTGGACTTGTTTAGGTGCCATCAGAGCTGCTGCTCTTTGTTATGAGCACTGTATCAGTTGTTTTAGTTCGCTGTCTCAAGGAGAGTGAACATTATTGTGTGTCAAAGGCTCTAGTTAAAGCTAAGTCCAGTCTTAAGAACACAAGGTGAAAATCCACCTATGAAGAGACAGTTTTTCTCTTGTCACACTCCATACTTTTTCCGTTTCCTGATGACAATCATGGAGTGTTAATTTTCCCCATGATTTCAAGACTTCTCCTTTGTCTCTGCGTATTCTTTTGTGTTCCCTTCATTAGACACACCACTACATCTTTGCAAATATATACATTTTCTCCTCAAGTTTGCTCTCTCTACCCAGTGAAAGTTCTGTGTGAGGGGGCTTTGTAGGCTCAGTAAGTGTTTTGGTGTTTATTGGAGTGCTGGGGAGGTTAAAAGGTTCTCTGCCCTAAGTGACGACACTGTTGCCTTTCACACTTAGAAGCTAAGCCGCATATCTTCTGAATTATATATTGGAAACAATGGTAGAAAAATTAGTGAGCAATGAACAGAGGAATGCATTTCAAGCACTTTCACTCTATTCCATCAGTGCATCTCAGTTCAAGATCAAGGATATCTGGAAAAAAAAAAAAAAAAAAAAAAGAAAAAAAAAAGAAGAGCATTTTAAGTTGTCCTTCTCAGCACCTCCTAGATGGAGATACAGGAGTGTCAAGCACACAGTCCTCTTGTCTGCATCTCAAGGCATCTGACTGCCTCTGGCTTGCTGATGAATGGGCAAATAATTTCATATTTTTATTTTATTATATGAAATATACATATTATCACATATGAAGTAAAGGTAATGGAGTTTTTGCTCACCAGTTCAGGATCTATAAATGCAAATATCATGAAGAATTAAAGATGAATGCTTACCTTGCCATTAGACTCCTTTTGCCAATAAAGATAACTTCTGACTGAAAGTTTTGGGGATTAAATGACTTTGTTGTTTCTTTACACTGTCAGGGCATATAGGAGCCATTTTCTATACCTTGAAGAAGAAGGAGAAATATCTGTTCATAAGTAAAAAAGTAGATACTCTGTTCTGCTTTAAAATGCACTTCATGTTGAATAAAAATAGCATTTACACACAGAAGAAAAAAATCTCTTTCTCCTTCCTGATAAAAATGATTACATCAGAGTCTTGTTACAATCGTTTGAGAATTTAGGGAAGATAGTGATTATTTTTCTGCACTCTTTCCAACTAAAATGTTGTGTTCTTCACAAGTAGTCCTTTTCCCATTGGTGTGAATCCCAAGAGTGCATTAAATAATACACTTCTAGTTGTAAAACAGATGGAAAAGTGTTTAAAAAGGTGCCAGGTTTATTTATGGAAGCATGAAATTGAATTTAATAGGAGAATTTTGCCAGTATGAAATGTGAACTCTCAAAACAGGAAGTGGATTTTATTGCTTATTTATTTTATTACCGGATCAGCTGCCCAGAACTGTAGAATCCTTCCTCTCAGGAATTATTTACTTTCCAACTCTGAACCAGAACATCTTGACCATCAGTTGTTACATCTTCTGGCTGCCAGATTCTCAACTATAAACATATGTGGTGCTGTCTATCTCAGATGATCTTCTGCAGATTTATATAGAGAAAGTTTTAACTTCAGATTTATTTCTTGATTTAAAACGCTATGAACTGAACTGACTAAACCAAGGGAAAGAGAGCTTTTTTAGATCTTGATTACTCTTTAATTAATAATAGTCTATTTTTTAGAGGTTTTAGGGCATGTATTTACTATGCATCAAAAATTAAAGAGCTAAAAGTCACCAGGCAAATTATTTGTTCTGCTTCACACCTCCAGTGGATGCTTTGTGAAAGAACAGGTGCTAGTCATCTTCCAAAAGATGAGCAGCACTTGGGGAAATTGCACAGGGAAACGCTGCCCCGTGTTTCCTAGGGACAGACTAAGCTGGATGGAGCTAAGTAAGGCTGTTGACAGCTGAAGACTGTCTGTAAACCTGTACCTGTCTGCTGTCCCCTTTTCCTGGACATCTGGCCAATATGTAGAAGTATTTGGGATGGTGAACAAGCCTCTAAGTTCAATCAAGATAAAATTGTGATAACAATCTATGGAAATGTATTTTTCAGGCAGAGTGCTAACAAAAACCCATTGCGTGCACGTGCAATGTGCATTTGTGTTCAGCTCAGTGCTGGCACTCACACGCACACACAAATTTCCATTTTATGCAACTGCACTAAATGTTTTCAGCATGAAACTCATGCATATGCAGTTTTGCATGGGAAATTGAAATAAAAAAAAATGAAAGCCTGGACCTTGCTGCTCTCAGTTTGCCAATTATGGATAAAGATTGAAGGCAATGTGGAACAATATTATGGTCATGATCCAGATCCGATGGAAAGTCATAGTTACAACAGGCTTTGTAGCAGGCATTAAATCTCCTCAAAGTGTGTGAGACTGTCTTATGCCTCACCTGTGTTGTACTGTTGTCTCTCATGATTACTAAATCACACCTTTTTGTGACTCCCCAGGACAAAAAACTTCTCTCCAAGACATTCAGAGTGCCTGGAATCCAAGGACAGGATTTTTGAGGGCTGCTGACAAGATTTAGAGAAATAACTCCTTCAAAATAAAATTTTTTTAGTAAAATGTGTATCTTCATAAACAATTGGACTTAATCATTTTTACAAAGGAAAACAAAGAAAATCTGAACATGTAAAAGAAAACTTCCCATTTTAAGTTTCTGCTATAAATGATAGTGTTAAACTTATACTAAGCACGTGTGCCATTCATCACCTTTATTAATATGTCACAAGCACAACTTCTGACATGTATCAGAACCAATTAAGCTTATTTTTGTACTTTTTATTTCTTGGAGACAGATTGTTTGAGTTCAGTAGGGCATACAGTATCTAGCAGATCTGGTAATTCATTCAAATATGGGAGTAAGGCTCTTCTTTTAGTTCTGGCCAAAATTCCTACAAAGTTTTGTACAATGGGTTTGAAAGCTCTTATATATTTAAAGAAAATCCTTTCAACTCACTCTGGAGTCCTGCTTTATGTTTCATATTGCTTTGAACTTATTACCTCTTTGCAATGTCTTGGAACATTAGTTTGGGAGCATTTAAAGCTAATGATTAAATGTATAGTGAAACAACACTTTGATGTTGCCAGAAGCAATTAATTTCCCCTATTTATACACGAAAGGTCATAAAAGACTGTGTTATGACAAAGGAAATGATTCAGTGAATTCAAAGTAAGTTAACTGAATTTTAGAGGATTGTTACTACTTGGTGGAAAAAAGGTATCCATCAAGACTTATCTTAAGTCAGAAAGCTGTGATTAACTTATGGAGTTTTGAATGCTTTTAAAATTATAAAAGAAATTACAAATTTGTCAGTTACAGAAAATCACCCTATAACGGGTTCATTCAGAATGAAGCTTTCATTGAAAATAGCTTACTGGGTGTAGATAAATGAAGTTTATGAGCTTACAGAAGTCACTGAGAGAGACCAAATTTGCACACAAGCAGCTTGACCATTATATGTTCTTTGCACAGACATCTGTTGAACTTTATTAACAAATGAAAAATGTGCTATATTTTTTTACTCCTACATTTTTATAGGCAGAGCATCTCACACTTCATTGAATCCATGTGCTGGAGACAACAGATATGATTAGAATATAAATCACTTAGACCCAGGGACTGGAAGTCAGGTTCTGCAACTTCTAAAGCTCCATCTGCCTCTGAATGGGGATACAGTGCTTTAGAATAGAGGAGAGCCATCTCACATGTGCCCAAGCACATACACACACACTCACGTATGTGCAAAGATGTGTCTGTGCACTGTAAGACTGTGCACATACTAATTCCTACACTTTCAGCCATCAAAAAAATTGTGAAAATAAAAAAAAACAATGCAAAAGAACGAAATCACCAAGTACTTAAGAACCTAAAGACAGTTTATTTTAATGCAACATAATTAATTTCTCAGTTTTCACAGAACGATAAAAAGTTTCAATTTCAGGCTAAATCTTTATGATGTTTGTCTGTTTAAGAAATATTTTTGTTGCACTGTCCAAGCAATACACCAATTTTAAACATGATCCTGCACAGTAAAATTTCTAAACTGATAGTAATGTGGGACCTAGCTATCATAAAGCAAAAAAAGATGTTATGCTTCTGCCCCCAGGAATCATCCCCAAACTTTTCTGATAAACAGTAATTTAGCTTTCCTCCTCATTTCCCTTCCCTGTGCCCCTTTATCGCCTGTTAGCCTCTTCAGAATAAAACAATGAACTTCTGGCTTTTACAATGAGTTAAAACAATTTGATGAACAGAGCTTAGACTGTCTAACACATAGATTGTTTGCAGACCTCCAGAGCATTGAGGGGTATTATTTTATTTTGGAAGTTACACAGCGCTAGCAAGAACTTTTTCTTTGAATGCCAGGATCTCAGTGAAGAAAAACCCTGAAGGTTTTTGGGTTCAGTTCAGTTGCATTTGAGACATGTTTGGGAATGCAACACCTCTTCAGAGGGATGTCAGATGTGTAGTTCCCGCAGAAAGTTCATATCCTTCCCAGCAGAAGCTGGAAGCCAGGAAGATATGCCTGGTCATTTCAATTACCATCAGGCATCTAGGTTTAGGTAAATGAGTTGTGCCTTAATCATACTGGCAATCAACAACTCAGTTATGATTCTCCTTAAGCTTTGTAAAAGCATGCAGAGACTTCGGTAGATGAGTAAGAATTATCTGCAGAAAACTGCAGCAAAACAAAAGAAACCATTGAACTGCAAAAATATCCAGAGGGACTTCACAAACTACAATAACTACCTTTTACATTTCATTCTGTCCATTGGAGTTGGTAGCTCTGAATTGGGTGCTCATGCTACGTATAAAAATGATAAAGAAAGTACATGACTGGAAATTATCTGAACAATCATAATCTAATTAATTGGTTCAAGTGATAACAATAAACTGCCAATAGGAAACATTATGAGAAAAATCAGGCTTCTGTCCATAAATTTTGTCTCTAAAATAAAGTTAGATGTTAAACTCTATGTTGAGTTTTTAGCTGGAAATAATGTTCCCAAATCATCTTGTAGGCAGGAAAGAGCATCAAATTTTCAGTTAATGGACCAGCTCTTGAGGTTTGTGCCTAGAAGACGTCAGTTTTAACAACTTATGTAGGTCTGATAATAAAAAAAATATTAAATTTTTTTCTTATTCATAAAGAGTCACTGTGCTGTTAGATATGTTTGGTCTCCTAGAAACTGTTCCTTTTTTTTTTTTTTTTCCCTTTGGATATCACCAACAATAAGCAAGAGATGGATCCTTTTTTGGTGCTCTTACCTAAGATGTGGGTGAATCAGCTCTAGTTTTACTTCACTGAAAATGGAACAGCTTCAAAAATATTTTTCTTAAAAATATTCAAACAAATCATCTTGACATTTCCAATATTATTTTTTTTTGGCAGAAACAATTGGTCAAATCTGGTACAAATTTGAAGATAGTTTCCATCAACACGAAAGTGCATTTTTGAGCAAACAAAGAATTCTTCCATAAAAATTGCCTGGCTCTAATCAGGGCTGAGGCAGTTTTGCACATGCCAACCAGCAGAAAATTAGGTATTGGATAAGCAAGGCTGGAGAGGATCTGGGTTCTACCTAAATCCCCTTGTGGCCTTAGTCCAAAGTGATTAGCCCCAGGTCAAACAGAAAGCCTGTAGTGAATCAAGAAAATTAAATCCAACCCTCCTGAGCTATCGGATAATGTGTGAGTCCCAAGACCTCCCTTCTTGGAGGCTGGAAGGGAGGAGGTTATTAAATATAAACATGAAGTAACATCCTGCTCTATGGAGGCTCAAGGCATGATGTTCTGGAGAGGAGGCAGGGAATTGTACAAGCCCCCCCAGCTGGACCTGCTTCAAGGGAGCCCACAGCAACTGTCTCTGCCCGTGCCAGGCACTGCCACAGTCCCTGAGCAGCAGGCTACAGCTTGGAAGGCCACTAAGGAGGTGTCCTGTTAAACTAAAGGGCAGTGGGCTGTAGCATGAAATACTGCTTTAATGTGGGCTTGGAATTGAAGAGACTTATTTCCTTTAAAACATTGTAGAAGAGAGTAATCCTCAGATTTATTTTGATTAACAATCTGGATACCTTCTTGGCAGTGTTTATTAGATCTTAATGTAGCTCAGTTGGAAAGCCAGATATTTTGCTTTCTCCTCCTTTGAATTACTGACTATTATTTTCCTTGTTAATGAATCTGGATAATTTTAACTGTCAGATTCTAACTCTCTCTGAAGAAATTGATTGAATTGCAGTTGAACCCACCTCTGTGTTCAAGCTAAGAATGAGCCTGAACAGAAGTCTCCAGAGTTTCCTAAAATTTCAGGGAGTTTATTAGTGGAAAACTGGTTTTGAACCACTGAACCTAAAGTGACTGCATAGTTTTGGTTTCATGCTGATGTCAAGTCAAAAAAAGATTAAATTCCCACTGCAGCTTAGTCGTGACCCAAGGTGAAAAAACTTAAATCTGAATATTTCAGGGACAGCTATCAATGTCCCTGGAGCTGATTGTTCACTTCATCTTCCTCCTCCCTTTGAAATATCTTATTTTGAAACAGATGAGAGCACCAATAGCTAAAACCTGTTTGTCACTTCTAAGTCATCCAGACTTAAATGAGTTAACCCCTTACAAAAAAGCAGAAACATGTTTATGTTGCAGATAGACATTTCAGTTCCTCCCAAGACAGAAATTAATGCAGATATTACTTCTCAAGAACTGCAATTTTCAGAAAAGTATTGCCCTTATATCCATTAATTTATTAGATCTTTATACATCTTCCCATCTGTAAACAGAGAAAAGGCTCCCCACAGCCTCTGAAATATTGTACATGAGTACATAGGATGTCTTGGTGGTCTTTGGTCTTTCCATCACAGATTCTGAGGTATCAGTGAGAAGGGGAAGAAGACTGGGATGTTCAACACAGACCACATCCTAAACCAAATGTATTTGTTGATAATCTCACATTCTGTGCTAAATCACCACATGGGTGATTCTGATAGTAACCTGATTTACCTGGAGCTCGGCTCCTGCAGACAGTCAGCAAGCAGACATTCAGCATCACCCATGGACACCTGTGCAAAAAGCACACCGGGGCTTAATGAAGGTATCAGAGGTGGAAACAGGTCTTGGCATTTGCATTTGGCCAGGGTATGTTCGGGTGGCGGAACGAGGATTAATAACCAACAGTCCTACGGCAACCAAAAACTGTTCAACTGCAGTCAAACTGCAAATTGTTTAATCCCAGGCAGTTCTAGATTTCTTTGCTCTTTCTCTACTCTAACTGCTAGAAAATGGCTGTTCTGCTGAATCTGAGCTCAGCTATCGACATTTGCAACCACAGAAATCATCCCTTCATGTCCTGATGCAAGAAAGAGTTCTGTGTACACTGAAGATTTGAAGAACTTCCTAATCTAGCAATACAGCTTTTAAAAAAGAATTTTGTTAATTAAAAGAGTAAAAGGAAATCTTTTCATCAAGATACTGTATTAGGGAAGAATCTGAAGAGACATCTTCCTGTTGACAGAGGAATTGGTCTAGATCTGCTAGAAAACAATTAACAAACAGATCAGCTAAAGCCCCCAGAACTGAAAGTTAGTGAAGAAGACAGACATCTCTAGGTCCTCAGGGCAGGCAGGAGACATCCAAAACTGCCTTGAGAATTCACACTGGCTTAGTCCAGTGTGCTGGTTTTGCCTGGGGTAGAGTTAATTTTTCTCACAGTGGCTGGTGTGGGGATGTGTTTTGGCTTTGTACTGCACCAAGGGTTGATAATATAGAGAGGGTTTTGTTATGGTGGAGCAGGGCTTACACCAAGCCAAGGCTTCTTCTGCTTTTTTACTGCCATGCTGGTGATAAAGTTGGGGATAAATGGGAAGCTGGGAGGAGACACAGCCAGGACAGGTGACCCCAGCTGACCAAAGGGATATTCCAGGCGCTATGACACAAAGTCCAGCATATCAAGGGGTAGGGGGGAGCAGGGGGAAGGGGAAAAGTGGGACATTTGGAGTGATGGCATTTGTCTCCCCAAGTCACCGTTACGTGTGATGGGGCTCTGCTCTCCTGGTGATGGCTGAACACCTGCCTGTCCCATGGGAAGCTGTGAATTAATTACCTGTTTTGGTTTGCTTATGTACACGACTTGTGCTTTCCCTATTGAACAGTTTTTATCTCAACACATGAGTTTTCCAGCTTTTGCACTTCGGATTCCCTCTCCAATCCCACTGGTGGAGGAATAAATCNGCTATGACACAAAGTCCAGCATATCAAGGGGTAGGGGGGAGCAGGGGGAAGGGGAAAAGTGGGACATTTGGAGTGATGGCNGGGTCAGAATGATCATGGTGTTGCCTACCAAATTAAACTGAAGTTAGTCAGATCCTGGCTGGGAACTGTTACCCATACTTAGTTGATTCCTGAACAGTAATGCAAAAATTATTTCAGAAAGGCAGAGGTTTTCTTAGGCTTCAGAGCATGCTTTATTTCAACACCAGAACACAGCTTTACTGGGTTATTCCAGCATCGCCTGTGACAAGCATGGTGACAGGACTTTCAGGAGCAGCTGAGGACAGCTTCAAAGTACTAGTCTTTATCTTGTCTTTTTACACTTTGTTTTTCCAATTAGAATATTCATTTTCTACAATTTTACGGAGATAAAGAAATTAAAAGGTATTTTTTCTGGCTACAATGACAGATAATTGTTGTCACATTTACAACAACATTTAATGTGTTGGCATGGTTACTCTTTTGCTTCATTGTTAACCCTAAGCAGTTTTTGCAAACTAGCCAAGTAATTTGGTTGAAGAAAAATAATCCTTTCTTCCCACTCCATCCCCCATCACCTTCTAACCAATGCACTTCCTCACGACATTTTTCTGGGACAGTTTCTACATTTTGACACATCTGAAGCACACTTAATTTATATCAAGCAAATTTCCTACTTCCTGAATTTCTCCTGCACAACTCAATAGGCCAATACTACAGAACTGCGTTGGACTGAAATTGAAGTGCTTTTCTGTGTGGAGAACAGCACTGGCACTTTGGAAAGGATTTTCTTTTTTTAAATTAGGACACTTAGATTTCGAGATGGGATTAGGTTCACTTAATATATTCACACATATTTCCTTATATAGGTTATACCATGCATATGTATAAAACATAGGTTTTGATCTTAGTATAGGTATATATTTCTTTAGTTTGGGTACTATTAGGAAGAAATTCTTTATTGTGAGGGTGGTGAGGTGCTGGAACATGTTGCCCAGAGCAGCCCCATCCCTGGAAGTGTTCAAGGCTTGGTTGGGCGGGACCCTGAGCAACCTGGTCTAGTGGGTGTCACTGCCCATGTCAGGGGGGCTGAAACAAGATGATCATTAAGGTCCTTTCAAACCCAAACCACCACCATTTGGTTCAATGATTTTAATATACAGTATTGCACGTATGTTCTAGTTGCTCCTCTAAAAGAATATGGGTCTCCTGCAGTCACCAACGTTGTATCTGCTGGGAGCATGCAGATACCTTGGGTAAGTTTCAAACAGCACTGCATTTCTGCTTGGAGTTCTGAATCCTGATGTAGGTGTGTGCCTGCATCAGGTGTCTGCTTTTGGGTGAGATTTTTTTCTCCAAACTCCACTCACTGTTATGACTTAATCTCCACAGACTATAATGAGCAAGTAAATACAGATTAATACTAAATGATTATATCTAAACTTAGAGGCCTGGCTTTCAATTGCACACTACCAATACGAAATCACAGAATCACAAGATCAGTTAGGTCAGAAAAGATGTCTGAGATTACTGAGTCCAACTTATGACTGAACACCTCCATGTCAACCAGAGCATGGCACTGAGTGCCATATCCAGTCTTTCCATAAACACCTCCAGGGCTGGTGACTCCACCGCCTCCCTGGGCTGCCCATTCCAATGCCCAATTACTCTTTCTTTAAAGAATGTCTTGCTAATGTCCAACCTTAAACTCCTTTGGCACAGCTTAAGACTATGTCCTCTTGTCCTGTTGCTCGTTGCCTGGAGGAAGAAGCCAATCCCCACCTGGCTACAATCTCCTTTCAGGGAGTTGTAGAGTGATAAGGTCACCCCTGAGCCTCCTCTAAACAACCTCCAGGCTAAACAACCCCAGTTCCCTCAGCTGCTCCTCACAGGAGTTGTGGTCCAGATCCTAAGAAGAGCCCTTAACTTTGATATTTTCTCTTGACCAGGGTGGGCAGGAAATGAGAACATGGCAGGTTACACATCCCAGCAGCACCTGTGCTAAGTCATGGGCTGACAATATCTGTGTACAAAGGCTGACAACTCGGCTTTTGAAAAGAGGAATCAACTACTTGAGCAAGTTCTAAAATCAATTCTGACTCCTGCTGTGAACAGTGAAACTCCCTCATCCCTTGAAGGAGGACAAGAGGGAGTTTCAGCAGAAGATAAGCCTCTGAGTGGACATTGTTCATAGTTGTGCTATGAGCAGCCATTTCTGAGGAGAAAGGTAAGGCAGGAAACTGCAAAAAGGAGCTTGCAACAAGACTTGTTTTAAGGCAGGATAAGACAAAATCCAACAATTGTTGGGAAAGTAGGGGACATTCTGCAGGCAGTGTGGATGTGATAATGGATCATGAAGCTTTAT
>VWZG01011963.1:7694-18580 GCA_013396735.1 Grallaria varia
AGGAAGGAAAAAATAAAGGGAAAAATATCACTGCATCACTGAAAAACACAGGATATGCAGTCCACAGAAAGTTTTTTTGCCCTCCTCATAACGTGGAGTAAAACCCTCTCATTTCCATCAACTCCACGGGCTATCAGAAAAGTGTATGTTAGAATCTTAACATGATTCTAAGTAAAGCAGTCAATTAAAATTCCAAACGTAAACTGTACCTCAGAGTAAGTATAAAAACAAAAAAGTTCCTTCCATTTGAAGAATAAGTCCTAATAGCTAGAAATATGAAAATGCAAATTGGGGGGAGTGCACAGCAAAGAGAAACTTTTAATTCTGCCTCAGTGCCCACATTTTTGGTCTTTTTCAGAATTAGCATTTGGAAGACCAAACACATTGTTCAAAGCTATAAATCATAATGACTAAACAGGGGTGCATCAGCAGGACAATGATGCCAGAGTTCAGCCTCAGGCATATGAACATTTGCATGCCAAACTAAATATCAGAACATCGAAAAAATGTCCTCAGTGAATACACTAAGAGCATATTTAACACTATACACTCAACTGATTAAGGTGAATCAAACACTGAACTTGTTCAGTAGTTAAAACTTTAGATTTCACTGAAACACAATGACTCTCAACATACTTCAGCCACTTTACCACCTTATATTGCCCCAGGATAAACATTTGCCTCTTCAAGAATTTACATTAAAAAAAATGAAAGAGTATTTGGCTGCACAGTTGTGTACCCCAGCAATGCAAGGAAACTAGTTCAGATTGGGGAAGACAAACGGGGTTTGACACATCTCAAAGAAATGCTGCCCTCTGCCTAACAGACAGTGCAGCTGAAAGTGGAACAGGAAAGGGTTATTTTGCTTCAGTGCCAAAAGCCTTTGTTCAGTACATTATATGAAAATAATAAACCCTACAGAAAGCATGTAAATTAACCATAAGCTTTAAAAATGTTCTTTTCTCAGCTGAATGCCTTCCTAAAAGGTGCCTACCTGGCTGAGCATTGCCTGCCAGAAACATCTGCCTGGAGAAGCAGGCAGTCTCAAGCTGATCACTGCCTTGAGTTTTCCATCCTCCATCCATGGTGAGGTGTCCACAGACACATATCAGTCATCCTACCCCACCTTTCCGTCAGTGAACTCTGATCCCATAGCAGCAAAGCTGGCAAGTGTAGCAAGCTCCAAAAGAGCAGGCATTTATTCAATTAAGCTGGGAATGGCCCCTCAAAACCTTACTGCTGGCCTTGTCCTCTCACTTATTAAAGACTTCTAATGAGGCAGTGTTTACTATGTCCCTCTCCTTTCAGTGCCTATGGAAACTGCCAAGCTTCCATCTCATTTTTGCCTCTACCTCTCTAGAGATAAAAAAGAAACAGCTTTAGCTCCCATGGCGCATGGGAAAAGCTTACTCCAAGCCATAATTTTTACAGAGAACACACACAAAGCCAAGTAGATTGGGCACACTCTCATTGTGTAGAAAGCCAAGTCAGTGCCACTGGGATCCAAGGGTGGGTCAATAAACTGCTATGATAATCATGTGCCACAAGTGGGTGACAAACATCACCTGCAGGTAGGGCATGGGTTCATGTTCCCTCACACAGGGAATGAGACTGTCCTCAAAGGCAAGAGGAGTGAGTGTGCATAAGCAGCCCCACAGATAGAACATGTCTTAGCCCACATTCCCTCTCTTGCATGGACCTCTTCATGAACTGTTTCACAGAAGCTAAAAAGACTAAGTTGAGATGTAGATGAATAGACATTTTGCTTTATGTCTAGAGACTAGACTAATTGGACATGTAAACACTCAGTGTTTACAACTTGAAGAGAGTGCATTCTCAGGCTGATTTTACGAAAATTCACCACAATCTTCAACCACTTCATTTTCCAACTTGAATGTTGTTTTAGGATTTGGGGGTTGTTTGCTTGTTTTAAGAAATGTATTTGGGGGTTTTACACAGTACAGAATACTGCATGTCCCATTTAGTATTTGGCTATATTGAATTCATTAAATCATTTTTCTCTGCTCAGTACTGAATTTATTCCAACCTAGAGGAACACAACATTCCCTCATAGCCTGAACTGATAATATGTGCCAGTATTATAATAATTTTCTGTTTGCATTTTAGAGAACTCTGTTCTTCCTTATGTTCACTGAAATTAAATAAGCATGCATAAAGTCTTATGGGTAAATTGGACTTTATGACATGATAGCATCAAACAAAACATCTTATAAGGCCATTCATCCTGTGCTGCATTTCTTACAGTTATAAACCAAGACATGGGAACAGGTCACAGGTATCAGAACATGAGACAAATGAAAATTAAGATACTTCCACTCAGTCAGTCAAACTATAATAGGAGACTTTTGTGTAACATCCAGAACAATTTTGGCTTCAAAGAGTTAGTGTGGAGAAAGTCCAGGCACCATCCTGTGAATAGGCACTGCTTATTAGATTTTGGTTCCCTCTTAAAAGTGACACAAGTTGAGAAAAATGCCACCTCTGCCAGACAAACACAACCACCAAATCTTTACAGTTGGGCTCACAAGCCCCAGCACTGTGCAGGCACTGTAGCAATGGTTTAGGAGGGGGCACACAGTGAAGTACAATGCATAAAACTTGTTCTTCTCTTTTTATAAAAGAAACAAAAAAAATCCTAAATGTTTATTGCTGTATCCAAGCTCTTTAGAAAGCTCTTTAAGATTAAGAAAAACTCCTAGTTTGATAATTAGTATAAAAGAGTCACATTAAATTCATAAATCAAGTTCCTAATCTGAAATATCATTTTTTTATATAAATTTTATGGAACTTTTCAGCCTCACTGGTAAATCTTACTTTTCAATTAGTTTTGTAGTATGTAAACTCCATTTCTTATTGATTAATAATGCAGCTTCATTTCTTTTGAGAAATCTTGTTTTCATAACATTTTGTCTATTCACTTCCATCTTCTACATTGTATAACAAAATGCGCTTACATTCAGTATTGTGCAAGACCTCATACTTGCATAGCAAAAATTGATCCTAGTTCATACTGCACGTAAATTGTGAGTTGGCTGAACTGCTTATAGTCACATTTTATAAACACAAGTTACATTTTCAGGTACCTTTGACTCAAGTTACTGAATGGCAACTTCATGTTGACATTTTCTTTACTGCTTCCAACCCCTTAATTACAAAATAACATTATTAATCATTATGGTTTATTTCCATATACTTCGATTTTCTTTTCCTTCAAATCACTGCTCTTTTCTGTATTACTGTACAATTTATTCTGACCCTGAATTTATTTCCCTGTATTTATTCCAGCTTTTCTTTAATATTCTATACCAATATTTTCTAGATCACACTCCTCCTGACAGAAACTGATGTTGGGATCCATAAAACCAGACTTGTAGTTTGTGATTCCTGTTAGATGTGCCAACAGAGTGATACAAACATTAAATAGGATAACAAATGAAGGACCACACAGCGTCAATATTTCACCTCTTCCGATTTTACTGCCTATTGTAACTGTGTCAAAGAAAAGCTAAAAAATATCAATTCAGATACAATTATTTTCCTACATCAGCTAAACAACCATATTGCTGTTCCTACACGTTTAAGTGTGCCTTTTCCTTAGATATCTGTGTTACGGTTAGTCCAAAGCCTCTTTGTTAAGACATTCCATGAAATGGTACTCAGTGAAAAAAGTGCTATGAAAAGCTGTTCAGGCTGGCCTGTGCTCAGTCATCTTTCTAATTAATATGGGAAAACATGTTTGAGTTTTCTTTTATTATTTCTCCAGCTGAACAGAGAACAATTAAAATTTCCTTCATTTCTGTAATGATGTAGTTATAACGATTTGTACCTCAAACTCCTCCAACTTCTTAAGACATACACATTCCATTATAGCTCAAAGGTCAGTTCAAAAGGCAATTTACTTCAGCACATTCTGAGAATGAAAACATTTAAATATAAAAGAATAACAATTACACTGGAAGCATTGCTTTCAATAAAGAGAGACTTTAATACCAGTTTACAGCCTGTTCATTAAATTAGATTTCAAGTGGCACCAGCACAAAATCCAATGCTATTCACCATAATTTCAAAATAAATCCCACAGACTCAGTCATTAACTGGCTTCTTTTGCACTAAGTACAGAAGAGGTGCATAATCTGAAACTCAAACCTGGACTCACAAATATTTTGGAGTACTGCATTCCTCAAAATACCAGAGAGAGCCACAGAGTACTGTCACATGTTCACTGGGAAATTCCACCTTAACTTTTGCTCACAAGAAAACTGAAATAATGGAACTACTTGGAATATCTCAACATCCCAAATAAGATCGTGTAACCCAGCCTCAGAAACAGGTTATTTCATTGAACTTTCTTGGTACTATCATCTGATTGTTACCAATCTTTCGGAAGACTGATACCCCTGTTTAATTCTGAGAAGCAAAATGAGTGCTCTGGAAGGGCTCAAAGGGACCAAATAGTTACCAGGCAATAAGAAAAGAAACTGCTCTACTAAGACAGAAACCCACAATTAAATCAAGACTGCTTTGTTCCTGCAAGAATGACTAAATGTTCCTTTTCACATCTGTGCAACCCTCTACAACAAACAATGTGCTGACTTATTTTATAGACAGTCATGACCTTTATCAGGTCAGCTAACACCTTTAAGTCATGTGCATTTCTTGTATTTTAATAACAGCATATATTTTCACAGAGTATTCTGCTATAATGTCACCTATGTACACAAAAATCAAAATTCCTAAATGAAATTTTAAATTCCTTAAAAGAAAACATTGAAAAAATAGAAATAAAAGCATTTTCTATTTTTTACTATTTTAGCCATTATTTGTAGACTGGCTAGAAATCACCAAGACCTTCCAGTGACACACATTTTTGCTATTTGCAAGATCAATGCCAGAGGGTATGCGCTAATTCCCTACATTTATTGAAGCCTTATCAGAAAATAGTAACCACCATATTATTGTAAGTATAATAAAACTTGCCTTTTTATCCCTTTATCTCTCAGTTTTCCCACATCTTTGCCTCCCCAAACCACCTTGGTCCCTACGTCTCCCCAGTTTTGGTTCCTCCTCTAAACATCCCACAGGTCTTGTATGATTCCAAAATGCTTCCCCCCACATCCCATAATACATCTCAAATGCTGGCAAGCAGCAAACCCACTCAGACTGCGGAGTGATCCAAAGTGTCCCTTACTCCTGGTGCTGGCTGTCTCCACGCTGGCCCACAGGGCTGAAGCTCGTGACAGCCCTGGCAGGAGCTGAATCTGTTCCCAGACTGAGCTATTTGGGCTCCCCTGCCTACTAAGCTGCTGAGCTCTACTTTCTGTGTGTCTGCACGGGCAGTTGAGCCTTTTATCACACAACTTAATACAGTCTACTTCTGCTTCCCTTTTTCCACCCACTCATCCCTCTTTGAAAACATCCTGCTTCTCTCTCTTTTTTTTTTCCCTTTTGTTTTTTAAAATGGACACAATTAATGGATTTACGTTTCCTTGTATTACAAGTAATTAATGTACATCTGATGAATTCCACATGTGATTCTTCATTATTTTGGAAGGGACATCTCAGTGGGCCCTTTTCCCAAGGCTTATCAAACTTTTCTCGAACCATATACCTTAAGCAAAAGTTTAATGTTTTCTCGGCTGAACTTGACATTTTTGCAAACTTTTATACGGAATATAATCAATTTGGATTATAAACTGTAGCTCTATTGAATTTATCCTAACATGTGTTGCTCACCGGGAATACTCATTGAGATTACATGTGAAATATCAGAACAAAGGGCAAAGTCGTATCTCGTAGCGTTTTAACTACACCAACTCATCTTGTTCTTAGTTTCATGTGTTTGAGTAGAGTAAATGACTACTTTAGTGCAATAATGTGCCTCTTTAAAATATTCTGTATTCAACACAAAACAAACCTGATTTAATATGCTCTCCAAGCAGTGCTTTTAATCTCTCAGATAGAAAAAAACCCAACTATTCAATGTAGTTTTTTCCTACAGTTCATGAATGAAAGCCATCATTTCCATTTGTACTCTTTTCCTTGAAGTGTACATCACCATGAAATGTTTGTGACCATTAACTTCTAAAATAACCTATGTACTTTTATTCACCTTATTTCTATGACAAGAGACCTCACAGCAAGGATGGAATAACAATATGGAAACTAACCATCTAATCCAACTGGACACACTTTATTGAAGTCCTATTACTTCCATGTGTAAGAAGAAACTAAAGCCAACTGCAAACGCCAATTTCTGGCCTTCTCAGTATACACTGTATCCAGCAAAAGTGAATTTCACTTTTTTGTTTTTATTTTTACAGCACAGTGATATTAGACATATGGACTTAACTTGATCATTTAGAGATCAAGATTTTAACCAAGTAAGAAAGGCAAGGTCTTTATTATGCCTAAAGCAATACTGTCCTTTAAAAAGTGGTAATGCGTTGTAAATATTATTTTAATCTCTTTCACAGTATAATCTTTAAAGTAACTCCTATCAAAATTTTAGTATGGATGAAAGAATCTTCGAGAATGGATATACAGAATAATGAGAATGCAGTTATAACACAGATTCAAGTCGACCCATTTATGTGAAAGAAACTTGTCATGGATAAATTCAATGCCAAAGATTTATATCCCAATCTATTCTGAGGGAGCACATGGGATAGATTAACTAATATTTCTCAAGATAAAAAGCCTAGTTTCCTAAGAAACATGAATATAAAATTACAAGCAACTATAATAAAACAAGTGTTTTGATTCAATATTGACAGAAACAAATAGCCTTTTACTAAAGCATCTTAAACTTTGTTTTCTAAAAAAGTGGTATTTGCTGAGATATATCTCTGATATGAAAAAAATAACGCCAAGATGGATCAATTAGGTAAGTAGCTTTGTCAGTGGAGGTGTGATGAGATTAAAAACTCATGTTATAGTTTTAGCAATATATTGGGCATCCCATGCTCTTTCAGTGATATTTACTGATAAGTTTTTTTTCCTTTTCAGCTCACTTTTTTCTCCAATATGTATGCTTTCTTTTGTTATACCAGTAAATTATGACATTGCTGCACAGCTTAGAACAGTTTTCTCCGCAACTGGTAATAATTACACAAGATACTAAAAGACAGGCTCTTTTGGTTGAGTTTATTTCAAATTTTTGTATGAATTTTTTAAAAAACTATCACTTTCTATGCTCAGATTTGGTAGTACCTTAGGATTATATTAGTCCTAGTTTAATCAAAGAGAATACCTACAAAAGAAAGGAGGTCAAATGCTGATAACTTAGAAGGATGAAAAATAATAGAATCATAGAATGGTTTGGATTGGAAGGGACCTTCAAGAACATCTAGTTCCAACACCTGCTGCCAAGGGCAGGGCACCTTCCCCTAGACCAAGCTGCAAAAAGCCCCATCCAGCCTGGCCCTGAACACTTCCAGGGATGGGGCATCCACAACTTCTCAGGGCAATCGGTGCCGATGTCTCATCAAACTCACAGTAAAGAATTTCTTCTATAAATCTAATCTATTTTCCAATCTTCTCCTAAACTTCTCATCTTTCATTTTGAACCCATTACTCTTTGTCCTATCACTACAGCTCCTGATGAAGAGTCACTCTCTGGCTTCTTTATAGGTCTCCTTCAGCTACTGGAAGGCTGCTATGAAGTTTCCATGCAACCAGATACTTGGTTCTTAACAGAGACATTTTGGTAGAAAAAAGGAATGACCTTAATTATGCTAAAATTAATACAACTACTCTTTAAAAAAAATTGTACCACAAGGCTCAAGAAACAGTTTTCTGATTCCTTGTGCACATTTAATTTAAAATTCCATTCCCGGAAATTTTAATTCTTCCCTATAAAAAAGGCTAATTCCCGAGCTTTAATCACTGCCTATATGGTTTATATTTTGTGAATTTTAGAATTCCATTTCTCTCTAATTATACAATTTAACTATTCTAGGATACTCAGAAATTAGGAATCAGATGGTGATGGACACACCTAGTTTAGATGTTTCTATAACCCAGGGTCACTGATGTGCGTAGGAAAGAAAACAAGGTATGGGGAAAATCTGTATGTAGGTACAGATACAAAACACAACAGAAAGCTCAAAAGGACTTCCAAAAGCCTAATGCTCCAGATACAACTGATACTGACATACAGCCTTTCAAAGCTGTTCTATACATGCAAGGTCAACACCTGTGTGAGCACCACAATTACACACGAACAACTTCTGCAGACTCCTTTTCTAATGAGGTCTCTGAACATTATGTGTAACCCCATGTTATACTGTACTGGACCTGAGTGCGTTTTCTGCATCTGATTTCAACATTCCTAGAAGGCATTTTTAAGAAGCTTCAGGGATAAGCATATGAGAAATATAAAAAAGTACATTAAACCCAGACTATACATAAAGATTTTTCCTCTGCATCTGACAGGGCATTCTCCCTGCTTTGGAGTGAAAGTTAAATTTCTAGTTTAGCAGACACTATGCAAGGTGCCTGATAGGTAGATGACTTCTCAGCTGTTCAGAAGAAGTAAGGCAGGCAACCACAAAACTGAAATTTAACAAAAATGCAAAAGAGAATAACTTGGAATAAAAAAAATTAAATCTCAACTTTTAATGTAATAATCAGCATTTCTTCTGTAAGTAAACATATTCAGCCATGCAGAACACTTAAAAACAAATAACCTGTGTACCTGAACTGTGGAACTGATTTCAGATGCAAATCCTCCCGTCAAGGGAGCCTCATGGCTAATCAGCAATCGACCAGTCTTCGCCACCGACTGAAAAGGAAAAACAAAACCCCAAAATGTCATTGAATTACAACTCTTATGGTGTCTTACTTGTACTAATTGTGGAACATATAAAATATGTGACTTCATTAGCAGTGTTAGAACGTAGCTACTTTTCCTCTCTTGCATTTCCAGTGAAAGATAAATTATCCTAAAACACTAAATTGAGTAATTAATAGGATCTTCTTATTTATTATAAAAGTGTTTACATTTTCCACTCAATTTTAAGGGAATATCAAGAAAAAAAAAACTGAATCCATTTTATATGAATTTGCCCGATTAATACAAACTGAAACATTTCTGAAATAGAACAAGGATTTTAACAAGAAGTCCATAAAAACTTGAATTCTGAAAATACTAAAAGACAGAGACATAAATATATGTCTGCACAACCAGTTCCTACGTTCCTATCATAGCTATTCAGAAGGTAAAACTGCTAAATAAAAATTTTAGCAAGAAAACACATGGATTACCATGCATATTTAAGTTTTACATGGCAATTAGAAACAACACTTTCTAGCTTTACAGCTCAGTGTTTTTGCAATTTTTACGTGATCTCCTTTACAAATAAATATATAGCATAATATACACAGAAGGTGATCTAAGCATCTTTAATAAAAAAAAAATCTGTGTTCATTATGAAACATAACAATGAAAGCAAAATATTTTTAATCTGATGGGAATATAAAGCTTCACCACACCCAAATATCTTGATGTTTATTGCAACTACATGTGAAATTGCCCAGAACGGAACACTATCAGACATTTTCGGCCAGAAATATGGCAGCAAAGTCTCCGTTTCCATAATATGCATTTTTAAATTAATATAATAAGGTGCATTAAAAGGTTTCATAAACTTCTAGACATGCATATTAGAAAAAAAATCAGATTAGTGTGCATGTTAATCTTTCAAGAACAGTGACGGTCTGATATTTAAGCTAAGTACATTGTGTACTGCTGGTGCACAATTAGTCATCAAGTGGAAAAGCTCAGGACAGCACTATCTTATCAGACTTTTCTGAATACTGTGATCTTCAATTTAATGTCTACACTGGCACTGTCTCTAGTTGGGCAGCTCCATATTATCTATGTAATAGAATACATAAAGGCAATGCCTTAATTATGCAGTTTTCCCTCTGATTCAATATTTTTCTAATTCTTTTGCTCTTCTAGCAATGACTCAATCAGTGGCTCTAAGCAGCTCATCCACAGATGTGCTGGCAACTCACAGGCTATGAACATGATCCATATACTGTACTATGAAGTGGTTTGACAACATTCAGAGCTAAACAAGACAGGAAACAGCATTTCAACATTTGGAAAGTAATCCAGTTAACATAGGCTCTTTTCTTGAATTTCTTTTGCCAGCACTGAAAACTCATACCTAAAGAGCAGAGGCATTAAGTGCACTATAAATCTGTCCAATGCATCAAAACAGTTTAACGAACAAAATGTACACTTCGGTTTTAAGTTGATATGATAAAACTGATACGATCAAGTACAAGTTGCTATGGTAAAACTGATACAATGCATCAAAAGTCAGATTTTCGGGTTTGGGTTATTTTTTTTTTTAATCTTCCTACTTTTAAAGAAGGTTCTTTTGCATATATATTTGTTCTGAGAAGTTCATATTTTGATACATTACAAACCATCATTAAAATTACAGATTTCATTTTTCAGAATACCGTAGTATGGAAGAAACACTGTTAGAAAGCATACAGGAAAATTCACATGGGATCAGACCAGTAATCCAGCAGTCCAGTATCTTATCTCCCCAAAGGAAACAATTTAATGTTCAGGGAAGAGTAAGAATAGGGCCTTTAATATGTTCCTTCACTATGTCTCAGTCTCCAATTATTTTCACATAACTGGTTTCCTGAATCCAATACAGTCCCTTGCACTAAATAATCTTTATTCAACTGTTCTCAGACTGAATCCACACAAAAAATAAAATTAAGTAAATAAATAAGTAAAAGCTAATCTCTTTTTGGAAGCCTGCCTCTATTATATGAGAAATCTTTGGTTTTATATATCATTCCCAAGGTCTTCATGGGCTCCTTGCCTGTAGGAGCTT
>VWZG01011963.1:18612-52679 GCA_013396735.1 Grallaria varia
GTCAAGAGTGAGCAAGCAGCTATTATCACCAAGCCCTGCATATAAATATGTCAGCCCTGCTACAACACAGTGCATATATATATATATATATATATCACCCCTGGTACAAAACCATGCAAGCATAGTTTCAGTGCCTTTAATATGCATTCCAGCTTGTTCAGGGCCAGAAGGGATACCTGCACCACATTGAAAACTAATTCTCCTAATGGTTAAGCCAGAATCAGAGTGAGTAGAAATGAACCACTACGCTGCCCTGCAAATAAGAGTCATGGACTTTAAGGAAGGATGCAAGTATTGTGAGTACTAAATATTACAAGCTCCCCACATCAATTTCTACTTTGCATTAACATGGTGTTCCTAAAGTACAGTGAGTCTTTCAGAAAGACATACAATCTTAATTACAGTATTTCCAGTGTTTGTAAGTGCATCACACCTATTGGTAAGTTCTTCCAGTGTCTAATGCCCCTCTCTGTACAATTTTGCACCTTATTTCCGAAATAATTTGACTGAAATCAACTAGAAAGCAGGTTTTATTTGTTTTATTTATTTGCAAGAAGGAGACACTATCTATGACCACATTTCTGCTCCCACATGAATACGTTAAAACCGTGGATCAAACAGTCTCTTAACTACAATTTTGTTCAACTTAGCAGACTGAGCTCTAAATCTTTCAGCAAATAGCACATTTCCAATTCCTTCATCATTCTTGCAACTCTACCCTGAATCATCTCCAGTTTCCTAGGTCCTTCTTGAAGCACACCCATCTGGAGCCATCACTCCAGACTTTTTCAGAATACCACCAAACAAAGAGATTACACAGCCTCAGTACTGCAGCTCTTAGATGTATGAGGCCTTTTGGCCAAAGCATAATAACACAAGTCCAGCTTTAACTGATGACTGCAATTCCCTGTTCTTGGGAGAGAGGGTTTTCTCCTTAACAGATAATTTCTTCCTGGAATAAATATGGAAATACGGTGCACATTTATTACTTCAAGACACAAAATTGTATTTGGATATGCTGACAAATGTATTGTGTGTCTGAGCCTAGCTCAGCTAATGAGCTTATCTTCTCTTTATCAGTCACTGAGTGTCTATCTGTTTATTCAGCTGTTTGTTGTCCCCAATTTTTTTATCAGTAACAGTTTTAAATGCTTTCCATATACTTGATGGAAATATTAAAAAAAAAACAGGTTCAAAATCCGACTTTGTAGGATCTCGGGACTTTACTATTTCCATTCACTAACACTGCCCTTTTATGTCATACAGTTAAAGTCAGCACAGCACTAATGCTTTACTTCTCAAACAATTAATTTGTTTTGTGAGCACCAATTTAGTGTCCTCGAACAATGTTGAACTGTTGATTGTGTGTTTCTCACTATTTTTAAATAGATGCTTCTTCCTTGATAATTTCTTCCTAGTTTATAGAGCATTCTCCCTAACTGATCTGGTACAGATTTTTTTGTGGCAAAACTGCTCTATAAGGTATCAGACTACTAAATTCCTGGTCAAGACATACTTCTAGTCAGAAAATATAGTGGGTCTTTGTGTGCCCTTTCAATTTTAATTGTTACTGCTTTTTTCTATCTTAAAAATGACAGTACTATACATGAAAAACAGCAGACAATAGCAACAGATGTGATTTTTTTTTTTAAACACAATTTTGAAATATGTATTACCATGTAAAAATGTTTCAGTCCATATAGCTTAGAAGAAAGTCTGATGGAAAAAACTCCCAACATTTTCATACATTAACAGTGTACTAGAATGGCTAACTTATTTAATTTCTATATCTTCAAATGAAAATTTAATCTTATTTCCTGGAAGGAAAATAGTTAATCAGTTAAAAGTGAAAGTTTCAAAACTAGCTTCTATGCAATCTATAGAGCACAGCAGACATGGTTAATGATGATGCAGATATTAATGCTCTTCTATAAAACATTAATTTCATTTTCAAATCTATTGCACAACATTACTCCCTGCTAGTTCAAACGAAGCAACAATTCAACCTCCAGGATAACCACGGCTCCAGTGTTCAGAAAACCATTAACAGTTCAAATAAATGCAGCTCAGTAACATCAAGTAATGGTGTCCTCAACCTTCAAACTTAACAGGAAATATCACTGGCATAAAACCGGACAAAACAGTGCTAAATCAGCACAGCGTAACAAAGTGGCCAGCATTGAATCCTACCACTTTATCACCTTTTAAAAAGGAGTGCACTATCTTTCATTCAGATTAGCAAGAGAAAAGGACGGCCTTTCAAAGAACAATGTATTTTGTCCCCTCAAAACAAGACACTTGTATTTCTGTAAGGGCTTGATTCTCCATTTCCCCAACTTTTTCTCTCTGATGTAAAAGGTGAGAATTTTGAAATGCATTAAGACTTTGAAATTTTACAGCTCATGTAGAGCACTTTTGAAAATGTATTTTCAAAGTATATGGTATGGCTTAAGAGACTGGCACTGATAAAAATGTTCCCTCTTTACATTCAGAACCAGAAGTTGTTGCTTGCTGATCTTTAAAGTCCAAAGTTCTGAGGGCACTAAGAGATTCTGTACGTATATCATGCCTCAAATTAAATGAAAATAAACTTTTTTTTTTTGGCCATTTTTAGTAACAGATCATAAAGGGAAGTCAGAGGCAACATCCAGGCATTTTGTGTAATGGTCACACTGTGCTTTCATGGCCAAGTCCAGATGGGTTTTCAAAGCAGAGGGGTCCTACCCTGGTCAGAACCTCCTGTTCTCAGCCCATGCCTGACATCTCCTCCATACCCAAGGGGCTATGGGGCAAGCCATCTGAAGGGGATAGTGTGATTTATGCTGTACAGTTAGCACAGAGCAGCAAACACCACTTCAGAGACAGATTTAGAGATGGGAGGCAGATCAGGATTCTCTCACAGAAACCTTCAGCAGTGGTCTCTCCCTCTGGAAGGCAGCAGAGACGTGGGTTACGGCACATCACTGTTACCTCTGCTATATCCAGCCATTAGAGAAGAGAATCTAGAACTTTAAACTACTAAATTAACCCCAAAATAAAACCAGAAACCAATACTGACTACACTTTTCCACCTCAATTTCATTGCCATGACTGTTTTACATTGGTGTCCTTCACAAAGACGATAACTGATGTTGCATCAGAGCAAAAGGCTAATGATCACTCTGATACCAAAATGTAAAAAAAACTCTAGTGCCTTTGCAAAACAAATAATTTCAGGGTGCACTCTGAAGGTTTTCTGAACTGCAGCCCAGCATTTTTGCAGTGAAGCAGCTGAGCAAATTATTTTCAACTTCCCTGATCACACTCTTTATCTCAGAGTTTCTAAAATCACTTTTCTGTTCAACTTAATTCATCACATTGGCCGTTTTCTTCCCTCTGAGAGGCCCTGATGACAGATGAAAACAACACAAGCCTGACACTTCCAAGCACTTTGAAATCTAGGTGCTGACACTACCAATAACACTCTGCCCTTGCTTAGGAGAAAGCAGTCAAACCAGAATGAGTTGGATGGTAAACTGCATTTAACACTACCACTCACCACACAGAGCAACACCATTACTTCCAGTGTAACCAGTTGCTTCACTAACACAGCAACTGCCAAAATTATCAAAGCCAAAATTTTATTATAAATGGCCGCTATTTTGTCACAATGGCAAGCTGCCTATTTTCTTTAAGAAGAAAGTCTTGTTCTCAGAATAAAAAGATTTTCCATCTATTACAGCAAAGGAATTATTCTGATGTTCTTTCCCATTTAAATTTTTGCATACTTTTGATTTTGCTCTTCAAAGACTATTAAAATTTCCTGCATAATTGAAAAACTACCTTTCCACAATAATTTTTTTACAGTTGGCAAAAGTACTGAAATTGTATTTGTATTGTATCCCATTTTGCACTAAACATGTATGAAGTAATTTAAAATTGTATAAAAATGAACACTAACAGGTATGTGATTTTACCAAAAACAAAACAGAATATGGAAGCTTAAAAAAAATAGGAAAAAAAAAGAGCACTTGATACAGTTTCAATAAATGCTTTGAAAAACATTTTTCATTTTTAGATCAGCTTTAATGGATTTTTACTTGGAAAATGCAAAACGTGAGGGAGGCTACTTTCCCTAACCCATTAATTCTATTTGCCCTTTAATGTTTCAATAACAAATTAAATAGCATAGCAGCATTCTTGGTACTGAACACCATAAGCACAGGAATAGAAATAAGATCCCCAGTTTCTATTCAGCACTTCCCAGAGAGACATATATAACACAACCTGCTGTGGATTACTTTTATTTAGCACACACAGATCCATCGGATGACACATCCCAAATATAATGAATTGTTTGTACATGTGATATACTGACAATCTTAACAAATGCAGAAATTCCAAACCCAATTTCCAGACATCCCAGAGCCTTACTGAAGCTGGAGGATCTTTAGAAAACCAGATGTTCTAGCACCCTTTTTTTTGGACTAGGGTCCTAAGAGTCCTAAGAGATGGAATAGAAGGAAAGGGGATAGATTGTGTCCTGGTTGCCTGGACACAAGAAAGCCCTGTAGCTTAGTAACAATCATGTTCTAGTTTGCAAATTATACCCATCAGCTGCCCAAGACTGCCTTGTTCTAGAAGCAGGGAAAGTTAGGAATAGTATGAGCTGTTTTAAGCTCCAACCACCAAAAAAAGCAATTCTTAACATTGAAGAAAAAATGAATTAAAATAAAATTGCATCATTTGATGTTTCAACAGAACTAAATTCCTAGAGAAGGAAAAATGAGAGAGACCTTCAAAACTATTCTCTCACAGTGTTTACATACACTACACTTTCAAAAACTGACTGAAATTCATTCGCTCATTTACCAGTAAATTCAAGGTAATTCAGATATAAGTAAATAACATGAAACCCCACTATTTCATAGCATACAGCTCAACAGCCCAATGTGTGAATGACATTTCTCAACTACTGGTAACAGGACAGTCAGCCTTACGCTCCTTCTGTTAAGATTCCATTAAGTATAACAAACATATCACAGCATTGCAGCTGTATAGCAGAGAATCCTAGCAGCACACTGGCAACAATCTATGTAGATCACAGATTCGCTACTTGGAAAGGAAAAAATGTCATTTTTTTCTCCATCACTTAGGAAGGCCAGTGGATAAAAATCTTTAACAAAAACTTTTTAAGCAATAAAATGAAAAAGCATAGACAATTCTGTAACAGATGACTATGATGATTAACAGCAGGGAATGGAAAACAAGTCCAACACCTCTCTAACTTGCCACAAACAGCTAAAAAGTTGCCAATTTTAACTGATCCGCACTAGCAGAGCACAAATCTTAAATCTTCCTGCTAGTAGTTAACCAAAACAGAGGTTTCTAATCCACTCCTGTCTGTTTGTTCAGCTGATGCACCTGAGCTTTGTGCTTTCTGACCTGCAAGTCTGGAATTCTGACTGCTGAGAGCATGGCTCAGGCTGCTGCAGCAGGTTCAGACCTACTGCCAGCTTTGGAAGCACAGAACGAGTTTCCCCAAAGCAAAAGGATCTGTGAAAATCAATTTACAAGGCAAGGATGAGCAGATCCTTTAGGGCTCACAGACGGCAAAGAGCACAAAGATGAAGAGGCTTTGATTCTGGTTTCTATCAAGGAGAAGCAAAACATGGGAGACAACATGAACGGGAAACAGGGACAAGGGAAAAAAACAGAGAACAGCCCTCTGCTAGCGTTGAACTAGTGTGACCTTTGCATATCAGAGTGGTGAGAGAGGTTGTCCTGCTGCACAAACACTCTATGACATTGTACCTACAACTTCACCTGCCTTCTCTGGAGCAAAATATGAAAACAGATTAAATCCACAGGAGACAAAACAAAACAAAAAACCACAAACACACCACAAAGAAACAAAAACTACAAAACACAGCAAATCACAGCCTAGAAATTATTAGTCTCACCTCCTTTCCGATCAATTTCAAATCACAGTAAAAGACCATATATCAGAGAAAATAAACAATGATCTAAAAGTATAACGCATTAAAACTCTAAGTATCACAGTAATGGAGAAAAATGTATGAAAATTAAGCGAAGTATTAGAAATGTATATGCTGCCCAATGACATGTTTACCTGAAATCAAATAATTAATGTTTCATCAAATAAATTATCAAATCATGTACTAAGGTGCAGAATGTCTGTAGACAGCACCAAGATTTCAGTATCATACTGTCTATTGAGCTCTTCGAAAGCTACTACTGTGCATTCAAATATTGATTTCCAAGAAGGAATAGCTAAAAAACAAGTTGATTTTACATGGCCACTTTAAATCTGTTCTAAGTGATCAGTTCAGATGTACTTCCACCTGGCTACTACTTTTACCATCTCTGCAGCATTGGCACAATATAGCTGCATGAAAATCCTAATGAGAGCCCAAAGGAAAGGGAAGGAACAAGCAAACAATTTAGAACACTGGGAAAAGCTGGACTACATTTTTGACAGTGGCAAAGGCAGAAGCAAGAGAGGATGCTAACAACAGAATGGGGGGAGGAAGGGAAGACAGACTCTAGTACAGACCCCTGCAGTACTTCCTTGTCACTGGCTTCCAGGTAGAATACCATACTCTACCCACTAACCATGACCATGTAAGCCCAACCACACAAACACCATTCTACCGATCCAGCTGTCCATCAGGTCAGAGTGGAACACACTAACTTGGATGCAGGAGTATTCTGACAGAGTATCAAAAGCTTTGCTGCAGTCAAGATAAGTGTCATGCATTGCTTATCCCTTGCTCACAGATCCAGACATTTATCACAGATTTAGTCTGAGCAAGGCCATGCTTACTTCACCTCATCTCCTCCCGAATATGTTCAGAAATCACATGAAGCATTCAGTTTGTGTGAAGAACACTAATTATTAAAAACAGCCTCAAAGAATTTACTGATTATTCTTTCAGGAAATATATAACATTTTC
The DNA here is from genome assembly GCA_013396735.1 of Grallaria varia. NCBI lineage: Eukaryota > Metazoa > Chordata > Aves > Passeriformes > Formicariidae > Grallaria > Grallaria varia. Next base: position 25,569 of record VWZG01011963.1, read on the forward strand.
TTAAACTTGATCACAAAAAGGCCACCAAATGGTCACTGAAGTAGAAGACATGCCTCTGTGAGCAATCTGAGTGCTGCCAGTGAGAGGACCCACAGCTGGGAGCACTCCAGCAATCTCAATACTTATTTGCAGAACCATATTTAGAAAATATTATTGTTGTTTTCCTCTTGAGCAACCCTGCAGTTGCATCTGGGGTAGACTGTACACTTTCAGCAGAGTTGCAGATGACACAAAACTGGGAGAAGTATCTGATAGGCCAGAGGAGCTGTGATGCCATTTGGCAAGACCTGGGCAGGCTGACAGGAACCTCAAGAAGCTCAAAAAGGGAAGTGCAAAGTCCTGCCTCCGGGAAGGAACAACCCCAGGCACCAGTGTACACTGTGGCTGCACTGCTGGAAAGCAGCTTGGCAGGAAAGGCACATGTATGTCCTGAAGGACACCACATTGACCATGAGCCACAAATGTGTCCCTGCAGCAAAGGCAAATGGTATGTTGAGCTGCGTTAGGAGTGCTGCCAGCCAGACAAGGGAGGTGATGCTGCCCCCCTGCGCAGTACTGGTGAGGCCATACCTGGAGTGCTGCGTCTGGTTCTGCATTCCTCAGTGAGATACACGGGAATGTACTGGAGAGACTCCAACAAAGGGCCACAAAGATGTTTAAGGAACTGGGATGAGGGGCCCTCATCGATGTATATACACATCCAAAGGGAGAGTGCAAACAAGACAGAGCCAGGCTCTTTTCAGTGGTGTTCAGCGACCACACTGCATAGTTTTTGTCATTATGCTGATGTTGCATAACACACTGGTTAAGCCTCACCACTTTGAAATCCACATCAGGATGGGTCTTTTCCCCAATTTAAAATGTAGACATGGCTGAAACAGTTCATAAAGAACTAATGTGACCACAGCAGGGATGCACATATGAAACATCTTGCAGAGAAATGTTAACACAACTATAAAACTTACTGACTCAACACACTAGGGTTTTAATATTCCAGTATGTATCATTTTACACTATAAAAGCCAAAATAATTCTGAAATACTAGTGTAGGTTCTTCCTGCATAGCGCTAAAAACTTAACACTGTAGGCATGACAATGGTGGAGCAGATATATTAAAAAATGAAAACAAGCACAGAAGTAATGCAAAGTAACATGGAAAAATTTAAAAAGTTACAGGCTGGCTACAGGTCTAGGTAGAACATCCTAAGAAGCAATGAAGAGATGATCATTAAAGTCATGGCCTTTACATCCTACACAACATTGTCAGGGTATGGCCAAGATGATCAACAGAGATTTATAAGCTTCCTGCAAAGCCAAGAACCAAGGACAGATTCCCAATGTGTTAGGTACCTTAAAAATACAGAGTAGCAGAGAATTCCTCTCTAAAACAGCTTGCAATTTAAATAGCTCAGACTATTTTTAAAGAAAAATTAGGTATAACACCGATCAGGGTGCATTTCAACACAGCTTGGGCTGCTTGATACAGTTTTAAAAGGAGAGTGTTAAAGCAGATTAAAAGGACTGATACTCTATCAAGTAGTGACTAACCCACTAATGGCTTTCAGTAAATTTACTCTTGTAAATCAAGACTGCTACAAATCCTCTGATAACAGTTTTGTAACACCATTTTACATGCCCTAAAACAGTTAATTGCAAAGAAAATAGTAGCTCCTACCAATGGTCATAGAACGTGGAGATAATGGAGAAAAACTATGTTTTGTGCAGATGGATACTCCTGCTTAACCTAAAAATAAACTAAGGAACGCAAATGAGAGTCTTCATAAATTAACTTGCTTCTTCAGTTTTTCCATGCTCATGCTCAGAATTAAGACCTTATTTTAGGTCTTAGAAACTATAAATCTATTAATAAATTAAAATTTAAGATTAGTTAGCCCTTCTTTTGCCTTGCAGAAATTACGTGCATAGTGTCTATTAAGAGCCACAGGTTTTGAAAATTTCATCTGTCCCTCAAATTCCTGGAATAATAAGGCTGCAATAATACATCTTCTTCTCACTATAATACTTTTTTAACAAAAAGAAAATAAAATCCAAGCTTTTGAGTTTGAGTGTTTCTTGAGGTTCCTCCACACTCACCTTTAAGGAAAGACTGTAGTCTTCTACAACCAAAAAGGCAGGGAAAACACCCACATTCCATAAGATGCAAGTCCCAAAATCTCAAGAGGCATCCATATCAGGACTATCAAGGTACCTAAGCCCCTGAGACACTAAGAGCAAGTAGCTAGCTTTATTTATCACCCATCCACATAATCACCACCATGCCCTATTCAGTACCCTCGCACTTCCAGGTGCTCTGACTCTCATGTAGTCACATGGAAAAGTCAGACAGCAAAGCTGAGTCATAAAATTTTATGAGGATGAACAGTGCCTCAGCTAGATTCCTACATGCAATTTATTATTTTATTCTTGAAAAACAGATGAGATCTTGGCCAGTTCTTAAAGAGCTCCTATGGACAATCCAGTTCTTTGTAAGATTCATAAATCTTCTGAACACTTCTCTAGTTATTTTGGAGAATCTTAGAATGGGACAAGTAATTCACTGCCATACTCACAACCCATTACACACACCAAAACATTGTCTGGAACAAATTTCAGCATTATTCATCCTGAAGCATGTGCTGCCAGATATGACCCATATAACAGGCCTCCTCAAAATAATTTTATTGAAGCTAACTATAGGTTTGGAGAACTTGAAAAAAGCCAACTATTCCTAAAAGGAAAAAAAAAAATAAAAAAAAAAAAATGAAGTCACCAGGAAAAAAGTAAAACTGTCTGAAATTTTACTGCTAAACACATACTTTCATTTTTTCCCACTAAATTATACAGTAGCTTCTAACATGATTCTAATAACTATTTAGGAAAAAAAATAGTGTCCCAGCAAAAAGCCTGCTTTGATCCAAAAAGAAAGATTAAAATGAAAGTAATGTTTCTTAAAGCTGCAGACTGCGAGAATAAAATAACAACTTGAAGGCAGAACAGGCAGAAGAAACCCATGAATTTTGAAAAATGAGAAGTGCAGGAATTTCAATGAAGAAAAAAACAACAAGAAAAAAAGAAAAGGCCACTGCAAGAGAGATGTCAAGTTTCTGAAAGAAAATGCCTGGGTTCTGGAAGGTATGGAGAAAGGAACAGAGAAAAGCGCTGGCAATATCAATTGTGGTATAACTCCTTGTCTGCTTTTCACTCTGGTTCATACTGGGAGTTCCAGCATGACCAAGACAGGCCATGACAGTTTACTATTAATCTGATCTATGCAATTTGCTCTTTATCCCTGTACAGTGCCTTCAAAGATATCTTTCCACCTGTTTCTGCCCCATTCTAAGATTTAAGAACCATGACAGCCTTCCAAACCATAAATATAATTGTCTACCTTTTGCTTTCAGGAGACAAAAAACAAAAAACAAACCATGCACAATGCTCAAAGATTCCGTTTTAAGACATAAAGCCTCCTCAGGCTACTATACTGAACTCATCTGACCAAACGTCACCAAACTTTCAACAGAAAAAGATTGAATATCAAGTTGAAAGACTAGTATAAATAGCATCTGAACTCTTAATAAAACATCATCTATCTGTAGGCTAATCATGTCAGCCATAACATCTGATACTACAACTAATCAAGTGTAACAATTCAGAAATGGGCAAGAGGGTTTGGTATTTTTTAACCACAAAGAAGAACAGAGAAATTCTGTTCTACTCCTTACTAAGATGTTGGCATAGTATGAAAATAAGTCTCCTTGATAAAGAAAGATATATATTGATTGAAAACACTTTTGCCCTGAGTCAGAAGTCATCTAAATCTCTCAGCAGGGAAAAACATTCCTAAATTGATTCCCATTCCTCGCACCTATTTATCTAACCACAGATTGTCCATGCTTTCACAAACAATCCAGACATCAGTGGCCTTTATGATGTACCCAAAGAGCAAGTGAAAGTTAAAAGGGGATTTATCAACTCAAGACTAATACGCAGCCTTCTAAAAAGGGAAATTGACGTTTAAAAAGGATGTTCTAAATTGTCAAACTTCCATCTTGGGCTAAAATAATTAACTGAGTACTAACTCTGTGTTCTCCAGTTGCCACGTGTTCACAAAACATTTTAGACACAGAAGAAGGGAACATCAGTAAGTTTTTAGCCACCAATAAACACCTGTGAAGATGTCTTTTAAGTGTGGGGAAAGAACTACTTTGTTGACAGATTTCATATCAGCAATTGTCTTTTTCAAGTCATCATCATCATCATGGCTATGCTTCACAAATGAAGATTTGGGCAGGGCTCTACCCACGCTTGCTGCAAGCGCGCTGATGGCTAAAGAGGCCGATGCGAGATAGGCAAGTCCGGTTGCAAAAGGCACAGCAGAAAGTCTCCATAGGTGGTGTTGGTGAGGCATGGTTCTTTCTGCGTTGTCTTTTCTCCTCAAGACTGATTCTGCATGTGTTCTCAAAGGAAGCAGCAGCGTTATGGATGGTGTGTCTCCATACCTCCTGATTGGAGGCCACAGTGCACCACTGATGGTAGTCAATATGGCCAAGGCTGAGGTATTAAGAGTCTGGAGCAATAAACACCTGAAGAAAAGTACCAAGATTAGTGTCTATGAAGACATTGTCCACTCTTTTATATGGGTCTGAATCGTGGGTCATCTACCACCGCCACCTTTCTCAAGTAACATTGCAAGAATCACACTGAGGAAGACCAGAGCATGCACGCTAAATGTGAAAGCTAGTGCATTTCACAATCTGAAAAACTATTTGAAAATGTACACTGCACTTCCAAAAAAACCTTCACTAAACCTCCCAAAGCAGCAGGAGTTTCAGCATCTGTGAATCCAGCACCTGCTTCATTCCTGTTTCCTGAACTTACTTCCAATTCTGATAATATAAATTCATATAGCTCTTCGGAAATAGATGAATCCACTTCACTGGACCTGTTGAACCCACTTACGTCTAGGATTTATTGGGACTTAGAATCTGAATTACTAACATAGACTATATGGGAAAGCAAGAGGCAATATAATGGAAATATCTGAGCAAAATAACAACTAAATAATTTAAGAAAAATTAAATTAAGATTGTTAACAGAATTTTGTGCCAAGTATCTTTTAAACCAATTCTTTAAAAATAACTGTATCCCTTATGTTCTTAATACATACTTCTGTATTACTTCCATCTTAATTTTTCTAAAGCAACAACCAATTCAGCTTCTCTTTTCATTCAGTGTTATATTTTGTCCTATTCTCCCTTCTATCCTTTGTTCCCTCTTCATCAAAATCATCTAAGCAATCCTCATGCCATTTCTTCTACAATCTCCTTTTTTTGTTTTGTTACACACTCTTCACATCTGATCTACTTCAACTTATGGAAGAATGAATACTCATTTTCAAGGTATGTATTAATTTTCAGCCTGATAGTCACTTTGCAGCCAAATGCAAGTCTTACAAGTATTAAGTTCATTCAAGCTTGGTAAGAATCAGCCTCTCTGAGGGAGATTAGTACTCCTACTTAGTAGTTATAAAAGACAAGCTGCAGTTAACACTATCTTTCCCACAGCCCTTTCAGCACCCAGTATGCACCACTAAATTCTCTTTGTCACTTTTTGTCTAGCCAGCCATTTCAGAAAGGAGCTGAGCATCCTAATGTAGGTAAATGGACAATACAGAAAGGCAGACGGGAGGAAATATGGAACATGAATCCATATAAAAACAGGCTTTACTACTCACATAGTAATTTTTTTTCATTTTTTACCATAATGCTGCTAATCAGAGTAAAGAAATAAATTCATTTCTATCCGTTCATAACATTGCATGGGAAGAGAAAAGACACTAAGGCCAAATTCAAAATCCACGGAACATATATTTGAGAGTTCTCTGGGGGTTTTTTTTTTTGGTTTTTTTTAGACCTCCATTTCATGGTGCATTCCTACTATGCTGTTGGGATTTTTAGATCATTAGCATAGAGTTCTCAGTAATTTGCCTGTGACTTGTTAATTTCAATTTCCATAAAAATAGCATCAAACATGAAGCAATAATTATTTTCTATTTAAGTAGCAACTGTGTTGCTTCTACAGCAGTTAGTTTCATCTTTCTGATGTATGCCATTCAATCCAGTAACTTTGATATAACTTCTTTTTCCCCAGAAAAATGACTGCATCTGCAATGTTTGGAATAAAGGTAAAACATTAGCACTCAATATCAACTGATTAAGATTACATGATCACTCAGTCTATATGAATTTGCGGTTCTTACTATTCCTGTTTTCTGGACAGATTATATGTGACAAAAAGTCTGAAGCTGTATGATGTAAACAGAGGTTGAATTCAGCAATCCTTCCTTTACTGTAAATTTGAGTTTATAGTCTATGACTCTATTTTCTGAAAAATGCCACTATTACAATCTTTCAGCACGTTCCATCAATGTCTTCCATATGCAAGCTAAAACTATAAAAAAGATCAAATTACACTAAAATAAGAACCTCTCCTAGTGCACAAAGACATTAAAAAGGTCAATCATATGCCTTCTAGTTCTAAAGTACCGAATTCATTCTCCAATTATCCATGTCCATTAATTTTAATGGCCTTTGTGAACAGTTGACATGTTATTTAGAGCTATAGTAAACCAATGACATTTGATGTGTCAGGGCAGAACAATAAAGCACTAACATACATAGAAACCGTCTCAAAATACGTGCATTTGTCACTGATGACAATGGAAGGCTCCTCAATGACAAACACCAAATTCAGCCTCACATTTGAAACAGGTATCTCTTGACACACAATAGTGCTATATTTAATTGCTACATTGAACATTTTAACATCTTAGCCCAAGAATCACTAATAATAGTCATTCTAAAATATACACCAAAGTCTGTCTATAAACCAAGAAATAAATTTTATTTTTCAATAGCCTCTCCTAATGAGTTGAGAAAGTAACCTGCAAAAACCAGCTGCTTCCATTAACTTATACAGATTTTTTTCATTATACTGATCACCATAGCATCAGAATGAGTCAGCAGCATCAACAAATTATCAGCAGGAACAGTTTATAAACATTCTTCACCTATTAGGCTATACTCCTCAAAGAATGAACTATTTAGTTTCTTCTGGTCAACATGATATGCAGACATTTGCACTTTTCACTTGAATCAGCAGTTTAAAAGACAGGTTGAACCCTTTACATGCTTATCAACTAAAAGACTGCAGTCATCTTTGTATGTGACTGAATAAATAATCAAAGCCTGTAATTCAGTCACTTCAGAGTACTGAATATTGCTGAATAACAGTCTTTGTTCCCTCATTTCTGCTTATTTCATACTACTAACATATTTGAGACACAGAGTTTCCTCTAAATACTTTAAAATGTGATAGTCTTAGACAATGTGTTGCATGTTTTTTTTCCCCAAATCACTAGGGCAGTTATGTTTGACAGCAGATAGGATGCAGACAGAAAATCATGAAGTTGGCTTAAGAACTATACAAGGCACAAATGAGCCTTTCTTGTCTGAAGCTTTGATTTCCTCATGTAAAACTATTGAGCAACACTCATTTCAAGTCAGGAATTATTTCCGCATCTCCTCATTTACATCCTCTACATACGCAGGGACCAGACAGAGAAGATGTTATATACAATCCATGGAAATAACAAGGAGCTTTGTACATCTCAGAGCGTGACAATGGAAGAAGCATAACCAAAGCTGTCAATGGAGCAAAACTATACTTGACCAGAATGTCACTTCATTCTTGGACAGCAATAGTTAGCAGAGCATTTTATCTGTTATAGATCTTTTAAAAACTTGGCTTGCTAGTGGAAGGGCCAGAGGAAAGATCAATTACCCAGCACCACAGGTATTAAACAAAATGTGGTTGTTTACTAGCTCTCTCCATTTTCCTTTTCTGAGCAACATTTGCTTACAGAAAACCACTTGCTACACATCCCCTCTTACAGAAGCTCTACAAATTACTGCTCCATAACAAATACTGTGTTCTCTGACACTCTTTGGAGCTATGTTTGGGAAAAGCTATTCAGGAGCAGATTTATCACAGGTTCTAGATTACTCGGGTAAAATTTTATTGAGCAGAATGTAGTCATTTTAGAGAGAGACTTGCTTTGCCTTTGATGTGACTTACTTTCCTCGAGGGGAATTGGTTATGCAAATATTAAACAGCTGGCGTGAAGAATTCACAAAACTGGAAAAAGGGGACTAAGAGGCTGTATTATAATGCCTTGAAGAAAATGAGAAAAGATCTAAAGCCTTAAAATTAACTGAAAGTCCAAAATAATTAATGTAATTACAATAGAGAACACAGGAAAAAGGAGTGATTAATACAAGTTCTATAAGTGGCAAGACCATGGCACAAAGATATTGAGTAATTTGAGAAATATGTCAGTAGTAGGTGGTAGAAAGGATCTGTAATGCAAATCACAATCTCCTCCTTTACACTTTCATGACACTTGGCCCCAGGAGGGACATCCAGCTCCGGCCAGGGCCGAGCCAATTAGAGATCACAGTAACACCTCTGTGATAACATATTTAAGAATTGGAAGTTGTTGCGCAGAAGAAATTCCAGAGAGCGAGAACATGGGATAACAAGGCAGACATCAAGGTTGCTGCAGAGCAGGGGGAGGAGGCACCTCATAGAGCAGGGGAAGAACTCAGAGCTAAAACCCCTGCAGCCCATGGAGGAGCCCGGGCTGGAGCTGTGGATGCTTGAAAGGATGCCTGTGGACCTGTGGAAAGGCAGAGCCACGCTGGAGCAGGAGACCTGTGGACCCGTGGTGAGGCAGACCCATGCTGGAGCAGGTTTTACCCGAGTGAGATCTGTGGCCCTCGGGACAGCAGATATGGAAGAGTTGCTGCCTGAGGGGTGGATTCACGTTGGAGAAGTCTATTAAAGACTGTCTCCCGTGGGAGGGACCCCACGGAGCAGGGGATGGACTCAGTTGTGGTCCCCTGTAAACCGTGGTGAAGCAGAATGTCCCCTTGCAACCCATGGAGGCTCATTGGGGTGCAGGGACCAAACCTTTGCTGCACCCCATGGAGGAGTGACCCCGAGGGGTGGGGGAACTCACATCAGAAGTGGCAGCAACTGCAACCAACTACAACTCCCCATGGACAGAAGGAGGGGTGGAGGAAAGTGTGTGTGTGTGGTGTGTGTTTTGAGACTGGGTTTTTCCTCACTATTTAGCTTAGCTTTTATCCTGTTATTAATAAATTTTAGGTATTATCTCACTTTGAGTCTGTGTTTGCCCATAAAGATGGTGGGTGGATGACCCCTCTCCTTTCTGCCTAGTTGCAGAAAGGGATTTAATGAGTCCACGGAATCCGGCCAGGGTCAACCCACTACAACTCAGCTAAAAACTTCATCGCACCAGCAATTTCCTCAGTATTTCGCTGAATCATCAGCTGTTCAATCGTGTTGGTTCTGACATTACTTTAGATGATAAAAAAGTAAACACTAAGTTAATAAAGAATATGGAATGGAGGGGGAATATGAGTCTTCTGCTTCACAGTGACCTTTATTATGATCTTTTCCCAATTTATTCCAGAGTACTACAGGTCAGAAAACTAGATAACATTATAATGTTTTAAACAAAACAAGTTACAATCTTATTACATGTTTGACAACTACTGAAGTCACCAGGAAAAAGACATAGCTAAGTTTATCTTTAGTGTTAGCCAAATTCCAATGTGTTACTAAGCCATTTCTGAAACAGGGAAAGGTCCATAAATTAGCTTTTCAATTTCTACAAATAATTGCCCCCAGAAAGTCTCAACATTTTGCAACATTTCACTAGTGCAAGTAAATGTAATGAGGTATAACAATGAAGATCTTTCAAACTTAACTTCAAAATAGATACATCAGTCATAATGATACTTAAATACCTAAAAGACTTATATGATATTTTACATCCAGACACATACATACCCAGTAACGTATGCATTAACTACTTCAAATACATTTTGCTTGTCCAGTATAAAGGACAATTTACAAGTGACTACATAGACAGATTCACAAAATCACAGAATCACGAATATGCTGAGTTGGAACAGGACCCACAAGAATCAAGATTTTTCTTTCACATGAAAATAAAACTACACTAACATGCACTGCTGACACTTTTTAAAATTTAAAAATCACATTTTCCTCTAGTCAATCCATTATTTAAAATATCATTCAGCTCTTAGCCAAAAAAAAAAAAATGACAGCATCAAGAGATTTCTCTAGCATGAACAAAAAACCATAGCCAGTAATCAAAAATTGTTTCCACAGGCTTTTTTAAGCCTAACATTTGTTGCCATCATCCTGCAAATAGTTCAAACTAACAAAGGGAAAACTAAAAGTCACATGGCTGTGCTTAATAATCCAAATTTATTTTGTTCTCCTCAAATCTAACTCCATTTTCCCTCTAAGGAGAAACAGGCAGAAAACACACATATCTTCCAAATTTAATAAAAAGAATGAAATTCCTAAAAGAAAGCTTTCAAAACATAAAAAAGAAAGTAATAAATCAACTTTAACTTTCATGCTAAAATAACATAGCAGTTTAATGGCAAATGATAAATAGAAGTCATACACTCTTTAAATTCAATATAGATTCCCCTTTTGCAATAAAGGCTTTTAAGTACTTCCTCCTCAAGAAATTTGTAGCCTTCCAAACACAGCACTATTGTAAACTTCAAAGTCTAGGTAGCATGCCAGTAAAAGCCAAATATGATAATGTACTATAGATTAATACTTAGTGGTAAGGTTTGACCACATGCCAAAACAGTGGTTTTAGTTTTGCCATGTGCAGACCAACTACATTAATAAAACTGCCAGTATAGGGGGTTTTAGCTGGATGGAGAAATCAAAATGGACTCCTACAGCATGAGCATTATACTGTAACCAAGCGGTTTTAAATTACCACTTACTGTTTTTCTCATCTGGAAAGTTTGATTAGCAACTCTGTAAACAATTGCAAGCCTTAAGCCACAAGACACAAATGAAAGCGCAGTTCCAACTTACAGCACACTGCACTGCTCATCCAAGTAATGAGACTATGGTTTAGACAGAATATTGCTCAGGCAAGTGGATAAATACCTCATACATGTATCAAATGGAAAAAAAAAAAAGAATGAATTGCATGATCTTAAAATTATATCATGGTAAGCATTTACAATACTGGCAGCTTCTTCACAAAATTTAGGCTGAATGAACAATTCCCCTCACACAACACTACTTTATAAAATGTAAAAGATTATTCTAATGTTTAGCATGGTTATTTTATATCGCTTCAGATTAACACCTTCCAGTACTTTATTAATTTAATTTCTGGCTGCTTTTCTTATACATTGTTTTTCATATTCTATCATTAATGAGAAGGAAAACGAGCTTGAACTAATTCTCCTTAAAGAATTTTTGTATTTTTTATAAACAAAAATCTTACCTATTTTTAAATTAAATAAACTGGGAAGACGACTATGTAACACCAGCACCTCTAGCTCACAAGCTACAAGGTTGATAAATGGCATAACCATTTGCAGAATAATCACCCAAGCAGAAAACTAGTGAAGGAAGAACAGCATCAATGAGATAGTGCAGGAGATTTATTTTGTACTAACACTTACAAAAAGCAGAGAACACCCAATCTCCCTGCATATTTAGCATTGCAGTGAGATTCATTACACAATAAGCAAAACCCCACCAGAGCCATACAGATCGGTAGTCATGGGCAGAAGAGGATATGAATCAAGCATTATGACAACACTCTAGCACTGCCAGTTGAATCTCCTGCTTTTCCTCAGATGTCACTGGTGCATCCTGCGTTTCCTACCACTAAGGCCAAAATTTTTCCATTCTTCTCAAAGTAATGATGCCCTACCTAAAAGCACTTTTTTTCATCTGGCTCCTCATTTTGACTAGTTTGTACTTCAAGTACAAAGGCTAGAAATTAATATAACACATCTCTGAAAGTGGATACCTGAAAGAGAGCAACAAGAAGAGCAGCAAATGTTGCAACAGTAATTTCTCCTGTTCTTTGTGTCTGGGAGAAACAAAGACCACCTCTGGAATTAGATACTACTGCCTTTTTTTTTTCCTTTTTTGTTTCCAGGAGAAGAATCAAGTTGGATAACAGCAAAGCTTTCCTTCTTTTCAGCACAGAAAACAGAATATGCTCAAATGCCAGTAATGAACAGGCACAAAGATCTCTAGAGTTATTAAACGGCTGATATTAAAGGTAAATCAGATGAGCACCTTCCAAGAGATGAAGACACATGGTGTCACAGCATCACCAATCAGCTGTTGTATCCAGCACAAAACCAACAAAAATCTATATGCAATTTAGCTAGGAGCAAATTTTCAGGCCGAACAGGCTAAGACAAAAGGCAAGATCTGTCCCCTGAAATTCTGTCCTGTGTTTTCTGCAAAAGGGTATTCTGTACCACAGGCAGCTGCTTCATTCCATAGGGTTAGCTCTATATAACAACTGAGAGGAAATCAGAGTTAAGTGGAAGAATTGCTCAAGTAGAATGCTGAAATGTGAAATACACAGCTTAGGATTCTCAAAAATGCACATCAAGTGAAACAATTTCCAAATTACTAGTAGTAACAGTTTATATAAATATCAAAAATATTTTGCAAACTAAGAGGTAGGGAAAAAAGTTAATCTGATTAGTTTCTGGAAGAAAAAATCCAGACCTGTTTTTTCATGTGTTATACCATTATGTAGTCATGCAATAATAAAATCCATGCATCTCACTCTAGGACATTTTTCGCGACATTATAGGACGGTAATTTTTGTTCTCCTATATCCACATGCAAAAATAAGATGTCCACCAAGCCCATGCAAATTCTGTCCTACACTATCATATTATTAAGTGAAATATTATCCTAAATTTCAGGACAGTGCAAGTTACATACACAGAACAAATGAGCAAATCACAAGGTTTTCAGATTAGTTCAATTTCCATATGATAAAAGTAGTAATAAAGTGCTTATTAAAATATATTAAAAAATCAAATATTTCAGTGTGGTAAAAGGTGTGTCTGAGACATCAAAAATTGCATAACAAGAAGATACAGTACATATAATACATATAATAAGAAAATAACTGTTTTCTATCATAATGAGCCAATAGGGTAATTAGACATTCAGGATTTTATGCATTACTTCAGCTCACCAGTTTGCAGGGGGAATCAGTCAAACAGGCTAAAGAATTCCAAGAGATTTGAGGGATTTTAGGAGTACTCCCTGGTAGATTGACAGAAAAATTACTGTAGAATATACTGAGTTTATTTAGAAGAAACCCTTTGATTGTGGTGAGCACTGTTGGTGTGGCAGACCAAAAATGAAAGTAGTCCTTAAGTACAGATTCTTGAGCACAAAATAAAGATGAGAGGAATGGTAAATGGTTTGTCCAGTCCCACATCAGTAGCATCAGAAAAGGTAACAGCACAATGAAAACTAAGTGTTATCAATATATCTATCATGTCAGCATTTAGGATGTCATCCTACCAGATACAGTTCTAAGACCTTTGGAAAATATCTTAATGAAAAAAAATCCTACAAAAAAAGTCCAACAATATTTACATTTGGAAATCTCTGCAGTCTACACAGTCCATGGTAGTACTACAAGCACTTCAGACTGCCTACACAGAAAGCTCACTGTGAACAGAGAAATACTTACAAGAAGCCAAATATAATGCATTATACTAGCAGTAAATAAATATGCTGTTAGACAATAATTCAGTAAAACCAAATTAAATTTTGGCATCACAAATTTCAACATTATCTTCAAAATTATTGCAGAAATACTTAAAACTACGTTCTCATGGGGTAAAGGTTAATAAAGCACAAATAGTAAGAATCTACAGAATCTAAATCCTAACCAAAAAAAAAAANGGCAGTTTAAAAGAGCAACTGGCTCAACTGAGTAATAATAGCAGGATAAATAGCTACAGGCATTTAAAGAAAGGCAATACCATAGGGAACCAATAATTATCTCTATGGAAGAATGATTCATATATGATTACCATCATGAAACTGCATCCCAACTAACATTAGTATTCAATCAGCAGCAGCAAGGAAAAAAAATAAACACACATATTGGACCTATAAAATGACTTCTAACTATAGACCATGTACCCCTACTCATTTATTTACCTAAGTGCCTTTAAATTTGAAGCTTGTAATATGGAATGTGAGCAAAAGTGAAAAGGCTTTATGAAGAATTCATGGGAGGTATCATCAGCACTATACTCAGTGTTAACAGAAACTATACACTGATGCCTTTTCTCTATTCAAGGCTTTCTAAAATCAGATTCTTTCTCAAGTATCACTTATGAATACATACATAAAAAGACTGAGGACTACTTTTATATTGGGAGGGAGAAAGGAGAAAACAGAACTACATATATATACAAACACCTCAGCCCTGAGGTACTTCCCTGAAACAAGATGCATAGAAAGAAAAGGTTTCTATTCAAAGCTTTCTTGAAATACAGAAGAACAAAGATACAAATATTAAGTTTCTAAAATGTTTATGTATATATTCTCATAACTTTGAAATGACTGCCTGCAAGCATGGCTCCAGTGTTCTGCTTCTGGAAGCCAAGGAACAGTCCACAGTGCACTCTACCAACCTGAAACTACAAGACCAAAAGACACAAGTTTCTTATGGAAACAGTGACAAAGTTAACTGTCATCATGTAAGCAGTACAATTTTAATCATATTTTATAGGTACAAGATCCATTCAGTAAGAAATCCAAGGAGCAACATGTAAAATGGCAAAAGATCAAGAACAGACAAGCCAAGAAACATAAATCTGATCCCAGGATACCTGTCCCATAATTGTTCAGTTTGATGCCTGGTGAGTGCATTTAATGCATAAAAAAAACCACATCAGGCTTGCTGATCTTGATTTTCCTCTATTCACAGTCCAAATAGATGAAGTAAACTCAAAAGAATGGGAAAAACAAGCTGGTAGACCAATAGGTCTGCTAGGACATGCCAGCTCTTAAGTATAAGACAACAATCTACTACTGAAAATTATTCAATCGCTGACTCAATAGTCTAACTAAAATGCCACTTGTGCATTAAGGAGAATGCCCTCATACAGGCTGTAAAAATGGCTCCCATAAGAGAGCCTTGATGAAAAACAGGCATAGAGTTTTCCCCAATCTGCTTCCCACTGCTGTATTACCCACTGTACCCTCTGTGAAATTCTGCTTCCTCTTTTGCTCAGATTTGCTCGTTCCAATGAGCTACAGATGGTTTTGCAGCCTGATGAACATTTGCACCAACCTCCATGGAGGGAAGTCTGCAGAACGCTTCCTCAAGAAGAGCAAAGCAACACCAGGTGCCCAGAATTACATATACCCCTTCCTTGTCTGTACTATAGTGTCCTAAAGAAGCAACTTCAGAATTACAATCCTTAATAATGTCAATCCATAAACTATGCTTCTGCAAGGGTACCACTACTTCTTTGCAAAATTCCGAGCTATCCAGGCTCACAGGAAGCCACAAGCCCTTAATGTTGCAGTTCAGACTACTGTGCTTTTATTATTAAGTCACAAAAAATATTTCTCCACATTTCTTTGCACTACAGCAGCAACAGTTCAGAGAAGGTTAAGGTGACTAATTAAGCAACAAAACCAAATTTTCATCATTATGCATGGCAAATGCTTGTCTTCTAAATAATACAAAAGTAAAAAAGGTGCATTTGCAAATTTTTCTATTGTAAAAGTAAAAATGGCAGATGGATACTAATCAGTTAAAAGTTTAAATAACACTCTTGGCTCGATTCAGGGTGAAAAAAATACAGTAACTTGCACAATACCTTAATACTTAATCCTGAGCTAGACTGCCCACTTCCAGTAAAACATGCATATTTTTCAATATAAAACCCACTACAGCTACAGGATTATACCCTGAATGTGACCAGTGAAGCACTGGGAAGTGTACCACTGGCTTTTTAATCAATACCACACCACCCAACAGTTCATACACAGAAAAATCTACATAGTCTAATCTATTTAAAGTTTACAAGCTAATCAGTTAAGTATACAAAAGAGCAAAACTTTTGTCTGAAAACTTCATCTCCGAAAGGGAGAAAAAGTATATTTAAGCAGTTTTGTAGGTTAAAGAAACAATTTTTATAGATATTACATATATCTCATGTTTCATGGTAGCTTTCAATAATAACTTAGCTAATCAATCATGTAATGTGAAAACATCTGGATTAGGATCTGACATCTTTGCTGTGGCTGCACTAAATGCAGACATCTGCATGCATATGCAACAGCCAGCAGTCAGCAGAGCATGGCCAAGGCAGACGTTTCATTACCAGCAGGGTATGATGAGAAACACATTAATTTCATGTGTTCATGTTTACAGGTGAAAGTATAATGGGGAGAAGTCTCTCCTGATCCCAGTTCACTCACACATGAATAAAACACACAGATGTAGGATGCTGATGTTAGAATAAGCACAAGGAATGCATTCTCCCCCTTAGTAAAATAAAAAAAATAAATAAAAAAAAAATCAACTCTATGGACAGCTAACTCCTCTCTCTTTGAATCATAACCACTATATCACTCATACTACAGACCTAGGGAATAATGCAAGAGCTTTAGTCAGAAATCAGATTGTCAAAGTAAACAAGACACGTACCAAATTTTTCATTAGCCCATGAAACAACACTGTGATTTGAAAATGTATGTATTGACAAGAGGCTCAGTAATTTAAGGATGCCTTTTACTGTTGTATTTCCTAAGGAAGCAGCAAAGGCAGCACAGACTCTTTAAACAAGCTTGAGTCACTTTTCTGACACGTAACAACTTTTTATGTTGATCTATACAATTACATATATGCAGCTGATGTTGGGTTCACTTTCAGTCCTCTAGGGGTAAAGCACAAAGAATTGCATCGTCTCATTCAGAGGCAACATACCAAAGCTCTGTGTATGTACCATCTATACAATCTATTCCACTTTTCTTGTGAAAGACTTTGGAAAGATTACAGATTTCTAATGTATAGAAATCTATAAAAAAGCCCACAAGCAGGGATTCTTTCTTTTTATACTACCAAAGAGATGTCAGATACGCTTTTTTAAACAAGCCAACTACTTATGCCCATTCTGTCAGCAGTAGATGTCATCTAGCAGCTAAAGAATGAGGGTACAATTTATCTCACCTAACTTTACACTACACTCAATAAGGGTTTCCTTAACTTTTTCTTAAAAAAGATCAAACTTGTAAACCATGATATTTCCAGAGACCAATTTATCTCAACCAAAACCAGACTACTGAAACAGCTGGGACGAATGATCCTCAAGAGATATCTGTTCTCTAGAATACATCTACGAGCTACTGTAACTAGCTCAAACTTCATTACTCATCGTTAATCATCTGAAAATTGACAAAAGAAAACTCTAGCCCGTTTGCACGTTTACCAATCCCAGGAATTGTACCAAAATGCAAGTTACAATTACTACTGGGATCCACTCAAAGCCCATGGTAGTCTACTCCAGACAGCTACAATCTCATCTCATGCAGACGACAAACGCTAGCCTATTTCAAAGATGAACGTAATCTCAAAATCTCAAAAATGCAAATAAAATATTGATAAAAATAGGCAGCAATTTATATCTATGTTCATTATATTTATTCTTTGTGTTTCTGTTTAATTCAGAGCTATATATTCATAAACATGCTCATAGGAGCAATGCAAAGTCAAAGTAGACACTTGAGTAGAAGAGGCCTCTGGTGACAGCTGTGAAGTACAACTTCTCATAGTTCTAGAAAATATGCATTTTTATGGCAATTTTTGCTATAGATAAACCTACAGAAAGCAGACTACCTAGTTAAATTTGCAGTGAAAATTCTGACATACTGCTCAACTCCAAAGCACTAACACTTTCAGCCCAACCTTCCTCATGCCTACAGCACAGTTGTCAAATTAGTCTTAACATTTCAGGTATTTCCAGCTAAGTAAGACTGAAATAGCAGCCTTTACTGATCACAAAGGACACCCCTCCCAGCAGGAAAACAGAGACGTGTTTTCACAGTGAAACCCAAAGTGCCACTTTCCAGCACCACACAGACTCCCACCAGCAAGGACCATGCATCCCAGCACCAGCAGAAGAGCAATAAGGTTGCAGTCTAACACAGGCACCATCCTTTTCCTCTGCATCCAACACAACACAGACACTGGATGTATTTCAAATACACACACAAGAAAAGGTAAAACAAAAAGGTTTATGGAGGCTGACACAAGTAATAGCCTGAGGCAAAGGGCAGCCTCTAACAGCTGACAATTTGCTTATTGGTTGGAGTGGAGTAAAAGCAACTCCACTTTCATTTAAGAGCCCAGAAAAAGAACATAAGCAGATCAATGGACAGCTGAGGACTTTCTCTGGCATGGCCAACTTCTGTCTTGCTCTCTTGGTCCTTGACACTGGCATCTCAGGAAGGGAATAACAAGTCCTATCACACAAACTGACCCTTGTAAGCCACCGTCAACTGCAACAGTTGCTGCAAGCAATTCCTCTTGGGATGAGGCTACAGCAAGGAACTGTAGTTTCCAACCTTCTGCTTACATTGGCAATTACCTTAAAAGCTGTCCAGGACACAAATTCAGTTAAAAACTTTTCAGTGTTGCATAATGCAACCAACTAATGCACAAATGCAAACCACTAATTATTTTCAGCTGAGCCAAACAGACAAGATTTACAGAAGAAGATAATTTAGCATTTCTCTCATCAGACCCGCCTGCAGCCAAACTAACATAAGAGCAATGCTAAAAACATTTAGTATTTGGTATTTATTATAATAAACAGCTGAACTGCCTAGCCAATGTGCACTCCACTTTTTTTGAAATAACCCTCTTAATTCTTAATGGTAAACAGATTTAAAGCAACAGGTCCATCTGTTCCATCTTTTAGAGGGATGGAACACCTCTCCTACAAGAGGAGACTAAGGCAATTGGGATTGTTCAAGCCTGAGAAAGAGAAGGCTTAGGGGTGACCACATTGAATCCTTCCAGTACCTGACAGGAGCCTACAAGAAAGATGAAGAGAGACTTTTACATGGGCATGCAGTGACAGGATAGGAGAGAATGGCTTCACACTGAAAGAGAGTAGGTTTACATTAGATATTAGAGAAGAAAGAAAACTTTTACTGTGAGGGTGGTGGAGCACTGAATTGTTTGCCTAGAGATGTTGCGGATGTCCTATCCCTGGAAGTGTTCAAAGCCAGGCAGGATGGGGCTCTGAGCAACCTGGACTAGTGTAAGGTGACCCAGCAGTGGGGTTGAAACTACATGATCTTTAAGGTCCTTTCTGACCCAAATCATTCTATGGTTCTATCATCTTTTAATTCACGCTACAGTTACCTTAAAAGATGTCCAGAATGGAACAGGAGCTGAAAATCTTCATGAAATATCTACTTTTAAAGAACAGATTTGCAAAATATTGTACAACTAAAGCTCTGCACTTCCTATGCACAGCTGTGTATTCTCCTGATAGCATTTCAGTGCAGGTTTAATGCAACGAAACAGACTTAACTGCTCATTCAAAGAAATGCTTTGATTCCAAAGAATGACAACTCAAATCTTTAAAGAAGGTTATTATTAGCTAAAAAAATGGAATCATTTCATTCTTACAGAAGAGGTGGTAAAGGATTTATTATGGCTGAAGTTTCTCTTCATAATGATGACTAACTCAATACATTTCTGTTTTCACAGCTAGAAATTTCATCCAGGTAACATAAAACACACTTCAAACAAACACTGAAAACACTTCAACTGATAAGATCAAATTTATATGAAACAACTCATAGCTATACATGTCAATACCCAACTTGTTACACATCCACAACCAGATGGCAAGACACTGCAAATAGTAGATGGCAACATGGATCTTTCCTCCCATAATCTGTTCCACGCACTCCCACTGGCAGGCCCACAGGTAAATACAACTGTGGAGAAATACAAGACTTGCCACAGAGTAGAAGATCAATGGCTCATCTTTCCCTTTATCACACTTAATGTATTTATACTTTACCTGACCAAAATCAAGGCCCTTACCAAGCAACCACAGGATGAAAAAACATTTGCCTACACAATTAAGATACTCCAAGTATACAGAGAGAGTTAGATAAGGAGGGGTGCCTGATCTGCCCTATTTAAACATCTGTACCATCTGAATTGTATTGGCCTAAATTAGAAAATGCAGGCAGAGAAACTATTTGATGGAACTACACACCTTTTTCAATCCCATGGCTCTTCTCATCCCTAGGGTTATCTTAACTCAGTACACTACAGTTACTAAGCCTAAAGTTAACAAAGCTACAGTCATCTGTCAATTTTTCAGACTGAATAAGGACCCAACAAGTTGATAGCCATGGTCCTGCAGGAAGCTTGCGGCTCTAGTAGAAACAGTAAGCATTCTGCTAACCACAGACACCTTGTTCAAGTTTACACCAAGGGAGCACTACCATAAACTGAGGGATAAACTGTTGACTATGCTTTAATAGTTAATGCTGTCAATAATGCAGAAACAAAAACACCTCCAGAACCTTTCAGAGCATTACAGTCCAAAAGCACATTCAGCAGCATTTGTACTGCTGGACAGCACTCAGGTAGCAGCTGTTCCCTCAATTCTCAAGTAGCTTGACAAAAACTGGTTTCACGGAAGAGACGTAAGACTAATCTTCATGACTAACAATACTAACATTTAATTTGCAGAATTTATTAGTGTATTTATAAAGTTAAAAATACCTCGCCAAACAGTTAAGTGAAAAATGAAGGAAAAAAAAAAAAAGGTTACAGGAACTGAAAAGAATGCCAAAATTGCTAAATCAGGACATCATGAAAAGAAAATAATTGGGAGGGGGAAATCAAGTTTTCCCCAATAAGGTTTTGCTCAAATTTCTTTGGTGGGTTTTGGTTGTGGGGTTTGTTTTTTTTTAATTTTGACAAATGATATTTTTAAAAGTGTGTCTTTGGATTCTCACATCTATTTATAAAACCTGTTGAAAAATACTCCCCAAGACAAAGACTTCACAGTACCCATGAATTTCAAACTAGATAGTCTGAGAATAGTAAATGCTGCCTTTTCTCCTCAACCCAAGTGCTCACATATCTTAAATCAAAACATTTATTTCTAGAAATAAAGACAAACTAAACTAAGGCACATTACTGCAGACTTAAAATTAGATAAAGGCCTCAAGAGTAAAACAGCAGGAAACGCAGATAAAGATTTCTCCTGACCTTTTCAGACCCAAAGACAGCAAAGATGATACAAGGACTCAGAAATTGTGGAAAAGAAATTTCCAAGCAGATGTCTGATTAAATCCTGCCCTCTGCTTCAATGCAAAGCACATGAATTCTAACAATATTTTGAATCCTGAAACATAATTCTCTTTCAATGCTAAAGCAAATGTTTGGTCCATGTAATGTGTTTTTACACTGCATATATGATAAAATTTATATAATACAAAGCAAAAAAATGTAAATCTTTAAAAAAACTTAGGTTTGTTGTGGGTTTAAATTAACATGCACCATTTTCTTACCTTACAAACAGTCTCTGTATCCCAGGGTAAGATGGTCCTCAGATCAATTACTTCACAGGACACGCCAAGCTTTTCTTGAGCCATCGCTGCCACCTCTTTGATTACATGTACCTGTAAAAGTAATGTACTATTACCAAATCAACATGTGATTTCTGTTTTAAGTTGTTCTAAATTATGCGTATTCAACCAGTGATTATAATGTATTATCTGTATGTTGAGCAGAGACCTTTCTATTCAGTAATAACCACTTATTACTCAGTTCATTCTTCATATTTACTACTTATATTATTCCCAGTATTTTAACATTACTCCAAAAACTAACTTCACTGAAGAATCACTGAGAACAAAATTGTTGTTTTCTAGAAAAATATCTTCCAGTATCCGGCCTCACTGTTTTATATCTGCAGTCAGTTTGACTAAGTTCTAGAAGAAGTTTTTTATTAAGACTGTAACTAACCTAAGACCCAAATACATCAGAGTAATGCATTTTGACGTAGCAGACACATGCAGTCCTGCAGGAAGCATTATGTGCATTTAAAAATACTATACTGCACTATACTCAACCTCAGCCAAAAAGTCAAGAGACAGTTCTACTAGTCCTAGTAACGACACTTACTACAACTTATTGAAACAGATAACTGACTGATCATCTCCCAAGCATTACCTTATGAACAGTTAGGAGAGAAAGTAAACACCACACAAAGTTACCTGTAAATATCCAGTACTGGACCTCACAATCAAAGGATATGGGCACTAGTATGACGATATAATAATTTAATGGTGTCCCAACATGTAGTTTAATACCAACATTACAAATGTTGCATTATCTGATTATTATAATTAACATTTTACTAAAACAAAAAAGTATTCCGCTCTAGCAAGAGGTTCTTACTGAACTGGAATACAGATTACTCACTCTCCACCAGCCAAGGAATCTCTTTAGTAGCATATGTAACTGTGTCACAGTAGATGTCAAACAATCCACATCTATTACCCTCCTTTTCATAAGGTATATTACCATTTATTATATTATATATATTTCCATATATTATATTATATATATTACTATATATTATGGTAAGAATGGGAAAAGAAAAGCAATACTACATTCATACAAAACTGTATCTTGAGATTATGTTATAAAACAATTTTAAGCAAAATGTATTTCAAACACTGGCTTCCCTACAACAAACATTTGCAAGCAAATGCTCCAACATGGAAAATAACAATTGTTATGACAACAACTTGAATTGTCCTCCACAAATATCTCAGCAAGAAGTATTTATTCATGAGATATGAGGGCAAAAAAACAATTCTTGAAATGATGTTGCAAATAAACTCTGGGGCCCTCCTTATAGTTAGAACATTTCATAATACATGTTTAGACTGTGGCAGATGACCCCCACCAAGCTATTTCCAGGCACAGGTAAGGGATTGCCAGCTAAGGACCATCCCCAATGAGCAATTTGGATGAGGTCATCTTGGTCATGAAGGCAACAGAATTTAACAACATAGACATGGTCACACAGTGTCAGTTGCCTGAGGGTCAGAGAGTATTAATAAATTCCACACAAGGCAATAAATCTACATGGAAGCAAGGGGATTAAGGATTTAAACTACACCATGCAAATATGAACACCTAAATGTCAACGGACTATTTTAAAAGGTAAATCAATAGAAGTATTGTAATAATAGAGAGAAAATATACCTTGCAGTATTTTTGTTTAAACTTGTAATACATATATGGCTGTAATAAGAATGTTTGAGAATTTTCAGCATGACACACAGGATGGGTATTTTTGCCATTTCTCTGATGTAAAAGTGAAAATGTTTACCTAGCTCACAGGAGATAAGGATTAGTTAATGACAATAAAAGAGTGAGCATGACTGGAGAGGAACTAAACGCCTTTGCTGTCCCTCATTAGCACCACCCAGGAAAGCATCAGGAAACCTCACCAGAGCAGCTGCTGCCAAGCAACTACCTTATGTCTGAAAACTTATGAGAAGTTACCAGTGAGTACAATCAACCACTCCACCTATTGACAGTGATTTCTGGATTGGTAGCACAATTAGCAATCAAAGTTTTAGGTACACAGTCCACAAACTCTCAGCACACACTCACTGAACATATTCGATCAGCAGAACTCTGGCACATCCAGAACATGCTCAATTTACTGCATAAGCATGAAACATCTGTCCCCATGCTGTATTACACTCATGATTTGGTCAGCTTCAAAATCTGGATTAGGGCTGCACATCTGTCCTATTACTATTCACATCAAAAGAAATGCCTGTCTTAGCTTTTTCCAAGCACCAAAGCACATAGCTCTCTTGAAGGCTGTTACTGCAAGTCCTCCCTGCACTACTGCCAACTGGGTAAATTCAGGATATTATATAAATCTCCATAGCCAGCTTTCAAGCCATTACTTTATCAATATCTCCTGGAGAAAAATGAGTACAAGTGAAGATATTTAAGAAGTCCACAATTTAATACCAGTGCAAAGTATCAGAAACTAATAGAAATAACCATAGATATAAAGGAAATCAAGCAGTCTGAGGACAAGGAAACTACCACAGAAAAGCACTGAAGATTACAAATTTCAAACAAAAAACAAGCAAAATCCACCAACCAACCAACTAAACAAAAAACCCAAAAAAACAACAATGACAAAAAGGCACAACCCCAGAGATCAATTCAATACTCTTATGATGAAAATAGTAACACTCCCTCCTCTAAAATCTTCTCAAATACAACTAGGCCGAGAAAACAGCAATTTCTAGCAATTCCAAGCTAGACTTCAGTTTCTTTTCTATAATTCTGGAAAATAAAGATGTGTTTTCTTACCAGATTTTTCAGTATTTGCACATCTTAATTTGTGTATGTTCTTGAACAGCTTTGAAATGTAACTGTTAGAATCAAAACCACAGCAATCCCTATCTGTAATAAATTTTTAGTGGATTTCTAATTCTCTGTATAAATGGAACTCCAGACTGCATGTATTTAAATCCTGCAGTAGAAATCTACAATTTTCTTTCAGCATACTATTTTGAACTTTTCTTTCCTACTGCCCTCCCCCAGAGTCCCATCTCCCTGCCCCATTCTTAAATCTGCCCTTTCATGATCATAGACAAATCATTGACATGCTGCACAGCTCCTCTTCCACATTTACAGAGTCATCTTTAATCAAAAATGAGTAAAACTTGCACAATAGAAAGCAGGTTTCATATAAACACTGACAAAAATTTATTCAAGCACATAGTGATGGAAGATGCACACAGTTTATTGTCTGGCACTCAAGCATGAACACAACACGATTCAAACATCACCTAACCCTTGGCCGAGGCTTTGCTGGGTGACAAAAAGCTTGTAAGAGCATTACTGACCTGAGTGCCCCAAGCAACCATTGTCACATCACTGCCCGTCTGCAGCACCTCAGCTTGAGACAGTGGAATAGTGTAGGGCTCTACAGGAACTTGTTCCACTGAATAATTTTTTTTTTAAAAAAAGGGAAAAATAAGCATTAGATTCCTTTACTATTCACTATTATCCCACAAAAACATACACTAAAAATTTTCTTCAATATTTACATCATCTAAAAAAATTGATCAAAATAACATTAAGTATTAGCATTCATTTCAAAGGTCTAGGTGCAATTCAAATTATTTTTCGTTATGCTGTTAAAAATACATCCAGTGTAGAGTTTAATTCATGTTATATATCAAGACAATAAGATGCATACATACACATATAAGACAGTAATAAGACATCAGCATCAGATTTGGAGATGGAGAGTACTACCATTGATAAAAAAAACATCAAGTAACCACTGCAGTTAACTCTAATGATCATCAAGACAGTCTTAAAATTATACTTCAATACTCAGATAAGAAGGAACAAAGGAACAGCTGTTGGAAGCACCCTCCTGATATCTGCCAAGAACGATGCTCCACAGTTTTTTATTTAAACTCAGGGAAAAGTTTTCAGAACCTACACAGAAAGTGCCGGCAAAAACTTCTGATTATAGCAGTTTTAAATTAGTCTAAATATTTTGGCTTTAAAAGAATGCTATCTATTCACCAAAAATACATCAAAATTAGAGAGAGTAGGCAAAAATTAGGCATCTTGTCTTCTCTAAGACATTGAAGGCGGTTCCACACAACTGAAGACCCGTTTACTAGTTTTCCAATGGAAAAACGTTTTTCTAGTTTTGAATCAATGCTCCACCACATTATACATCGACTAGTTAAATGACTAAAACACTGATAAAGCATCCATATATCATATTTTAGAAGAAATATTGTTTTGATCTATGCACCAGCAAGTCAAATAATACTCCTTAAAGTAAATTCTAGTGATAAATGGAAAAAAAATACATCAATCTTACTCTTCCTAAATGCACAAAACCAATTTCTAAAAAAACCTTTTACCTTTTTTTGTTAACATATTTCATGGCTCATAAAATACTTATGGAGTTTCTGCTGACCAAAATTGCTTCTTGAAGTTAGGATAAAGAATCCTACTGAGTGATACCAACTGTATAAATTAAGCAGTTTGTATTTTTCCTTCATTGTTATGGTAGATCAAATACAAGTAAAATGACCTAGGTTTTTTCCTGGCTTACAAGTAACAAACATAGATTCAGAAGATGAAGTAGCAAATATTTCTCTTTTAATTTACAGCAGACAATTTTCTTGCCAGTAGGGCTATAGAAATACCACATATTTCAGAGAATCACAGAATGGCTGAGGTAGGAAGTGACGGAGATCACCTAGTCCAAGCCCCCTCCTCAGAGCAAGGGCACCTAAAGCTGGTCATTCAGGGCCATGCCCAGTCAGGTTTTAAGTATTTCCATGTCAGAGACTCCATATCCTCTCTTGGCAACCTGTTCCTGTATTTGATCACCCTCACAGTAAAGATGTTTTCATCTGTGGTTACATTAGAGATATCTCGCTTCACCTGAACAGACACAGAAGGGACATAAATACTAACTAAATCAATCTTCCTAAAAAACATAACAGGAAATTTTTTTTTCAGCATAATCCAACAGCACATGCTCATTTAATAAAGGAAAAAAAATTTAAAAATGTATTTAAGCACACGGTGCTTTTCAACATAGCATAAAATCAGATCTCTTTGCAGTTTTTAATGTACTAAAATATCAATGTCTTTCTGCAGTAATTTCTTTTAATAACAAGTGGCTAAAGGAAGACAGGGCTGGGAAAGAAAGAGAAGAAAGGTACATCTAGCCCTTGCTGACTGCGCATTACTTGTTGACAGTAAAGCAGACCAGGCTTCCACAGATTTTGCACATGGTAAAACCCCAGCAAAAGAAAGAGGTTCTGAATGATAACAAAACCCACAACTGTACTAATTGACTTTGCATAACTGTCTGTGTTATGAGACGGTCATCTACATGAAACCTGGAGAACAAGAAACTTAAAAAGATGCCACAGGACCCTCAAGCAGAAACCCAGCAACTGAATGAGAAGGTTTTGAAGTGAGTGAGATGCACCAGAGGAAGAACTGGAAGGTGTACATGATTAAAA
>VWZG01011963.1:55730-85854 GCA_013396735.1 Grallaria varia
AAAAACATAAAGCACATATTATATATATATTTATACATTTTTATCTATATAAACTCAGTAAAACTAATGTAGATGTATAACAAAAAGAATTCAGCTGCATGATCCTCAGTTGCTTGCGTAAAGATTCCTCAGAACAGACCTAGAAGATAACTCAGATTTAGTCCAGTAAGTTTTGAATACTAAAAAAGGAAATAGCTATTTAAAATTGACTTCCTTTGTTTATGGTGGAAGCCTGAAATCTTTTTATTTTGGAAATGAACAAACATCAATATATACCTTAAACTATTATCAAGCAAAGGAAACTATGCAAGGTGTCCAGATGTAATCTGAATACTTGGAAGAAAAAAGTACAATTTATTTGCCAACAGAAGAGCTAATTTTATATGATCTAAGAGAATGTTAACCACGAAAAGAAAATTAGCAAATTATCACAGTCTGAATGAAAATAGAATCCCAGACCTCAATTCCCTCAAATTAGAAGAACCAACTAATTTACACCACAGGGAACTCAAAGAGCTGGCACATGAAGTCTACCAGCAAACATTTTTATAACTGTGAAGCCAGAAGTGGCCCCCTCTGACTAAAAACATTAATTGTAGCACTTGTTTAAAAAAAAAAAAAAAAGTGTTAACTATAGTCATGGTAACTTGCTGCCTCCAGGAGTTTCTAAGGCTTCAAAATGTTTTGAGAGTAATAACATTTATTTATACAAAAAGTAATAGAAATGAATCAAAACACAATCTAAATCTGCTATTACATCAAATTAACTTGATAAGTGATTTTTCTAAACAAGGGAGAAGCAGTCTATTAATATCTCCCCAAAGTATTTAGTAAGACACATGGGAAATTACCCATGGATGTTGCTAGTACAGCTTCTTACACATCATTTTTAGGACAGACTTTATTTACCTTATTCATTCATGATGTTAAGTCAGAAGATGGGAATGAAAACTATTCCAAAGCTTGGGGCCACTACCACTACAGAGGATGATACTAAAAAGAGCCAGTTCACATTGAGGACATAACTGACAAAAGCAAACTGAAAAACACACACTGCAAAGTCACGTTTAAGAACTACATTTTTGTTATAAATTTAGAGCTCAGCAGAAGAAATTCAGGTCTGAATTTATTATCTGCTCAAGGGATGACTAGGACACTATGCAATGCAGTCCTAAAAAAAAGCACAACATAGCCAAGGAACTGTTAGTGCTATTGCAAAAAATCACTGCTAGAAACTCAACTGGAGTACTTTATGACTATATAAACCCTTTGGAAAGAAAATTAATGAAACAGATGTCAAAAGAGCTCCAGAAATTGTTAACATTTCTTTGATAGTTCAATTTTAGTCTAACAAAACAAAGACTACAAAGAATACAACTGTTTTATAATACGAAAGGCAAGGTGAAGGACAGATAAGTTAAATAGACAAGTTAGTCAGGAACACGTTTAGGCTGAAAATTAAAAGAAAGCTTCTAGCCATGACAACAAATATTCTTAAAATGAAATTAAGAGAATCAATTATTAATGTCTTCCACCCACTAAGAGGTACATCCTCACAAAAGCAGACAGAAGATACAACCATTCAGTAGCATCCTGTCACCTCAACAAGCTTTGTCTTAGGAACCAATGACTGCAGTCCTTCCCCTGACTAGCCAAAGTGGTACAAACTCCCTATGGCTTGGGACATCCAAAACTCACCTGCCACTTAAGAAAAACACAAAATAAAGGGCCAAAAACCTTCCACAGAGTTTAATAAGAGGACAGTTTTGAAGACCACTTTCCCCGAAGATCAAACCCTACCCTTCTCAGCTTGTAAGACATCATCTTTCCTTCTGCAATGTGGCGAAAATACACATAGGTATGAGACATTTTAAAATTTATCTGTACCACAAGCCGCACTTCTTGATTCTCATGTTAAGGGCTAGGTTTGGGTTCATTAAAATGTACCTGCAATCCTGAAATATTATGAATTGCATTAACAGCATTTGCAAAAAATCTTAAGGAAACAACATTTTTTTCACAAAGGAACAATATTCAAAAGATGGGAGTCTAAAATACTTCTCTGTGCACCAGAAACTAGTATATTGTTCCATCAGTTCCACTGAATTAATGTGCCCTTTACCTTCAACTGAGATGACAGCTCTTAGTGGTAACAACCTATTTTAGCACTTTAACCAAGGAAACGTGAAAGAAAGTGAAAAACCAGCAGGAAGAAAGATCAGAGGTTGGAGCAAAGAAATTACATTATGTGGCGTAACTAAATAAAGTTCTGACTTACTAACTTACTGAGAAGACTATGCACTGGTCTAGGTGGAACTAGGTTGGTATGAATTAGAGGTTTAATCACCTTAGTGGACCACAAAACCTCAGCACTTGGTTCAGTATATAAAAATTGGAGATTAACCAGCAAGATCAGCAGAAATTAGATAAGCCCGGCATCAGTATTTTAATGATGTAAGTTATCTTTCTCATATGCTTTCATATGAAAATAAACTACTTTAATTATTAAACAAGCTCAAGAAACCATTTGATTCAATTACCTGGCAAAAGACTTTGTAGATTGCTTTTGCCTGTATCAGGAAATGCTCTCAAGTTCAGAATAGGAACACTTCAAGTATCATGAACACCCAGAGACAAAAATGTATCCCAATCCTTGAATATCATGAAATAAAATGTGAATAATATAAAGGTTTTTATTTAAGTAAAGAGAAACAATAAGGAGAAATGGCTATGGCCTCCCTGTAGATGAGTAATATCTGAAGTTTTAAAACACCAGAATCATACATGGACAACAGTTTAAACAACAGATAAACAATGACCATGTGAATCATACATGGACAACAGTTTAAACAACAGATAAACAATGACCATGTGTCATTAGCATGCAAATACCAGTTCTGCTTAAGTCTTCCACATTTATCAGCTACGAGTCATTGCTCAATGGTCGGGATGCCAGCTAACTCAGAAGTACAAGTTTATAGACAAAAATTTACTCAGAAAAAAATGGAGAGCTGGCCAAAAGTGCTTTCTTAATCTGAGATGACTAGATTTTGCAGCTGCCTCTTCTCTAAGCATTAGGAACCTCAGCTTCAAGGGATGCCAATCACCTCAAGCAGAAAGCTTGCCTAAAGGTATCACTCAGAGAAACACCAAGCAGCTGAGGTAGGTGAGGGCATCCAGAGATCATCTGGTCTAACATCCTTGCTCAAGCAAAGCTACCCAAAGCCAGTTGCCCAGGACCACGTGCAGGCAACTTCTGAATACCTCCAAGAATGGAGACTCCACAATCCCTCTGGGAAAGCTGTGATAAGTGCTTCCTCATGTTCAGACAGAACCTCTTGTGTTTCAGTTTGTGCCCACTGCCTGGCACTGTCATGTATGAATTAATCCAGTAATGCACTTAAGGCAGATACAGAAAGGGAAGAAAAAAAAAAAAAGTACTGCTTATTAGTGTTATGTTCTTAGGTTCTGTACTCTAATGGACACAGAACAGCGTAAAATGCATGGTCTTAGTTCAAAAAGCAGTCAAATACAAAATGCTATGTCTGCTAAAGATTGGTTCAATAATGGCTATAAATTCTCAAACACTTAACACAGTTTAAGTTTCATGATTTGAAAACTTCTAATAGTTTTTAATAACATATTCAGGTATTTTGCTGTGGGCGGACATCCATTCTTCCTCTGCCTGCACCCAGACTCATTGTTAGTCAGGTTCATTACAAAACAAACAAACAAAGTTAATTTTCATATAATAAAAGTTACTATACCTTTATTCCTGGACAGTGAGCAAAAAAGGCCTCTGGACTTTGAGAGTGATATAGTGCACCATGACCCACACAGCCCCAGGGTGCTCTGATGGTGAGGTTTCCACAATTAAACAGATCTCCAGAGCGGTAACGGTATTTTGCTGCTTCATTAACAATCTGGGAAGATTTATATACAAAGGTAGCATTCAGTCGAATACCTTTAGTTATGCATCTTTAAGCCACTTCAATACATGGCATGTAACTACATCATCTGTACCATGCATGGGATACAGAGGACCAAATTAGAAGCAAACTAATACTGTAAGGCAGTGCAAAGACAAACATTTTCCAAGACAAGTGAAACGTTTTATTGTGTTCCAGTTGGATTCCTAAGCCTCAGGGGCAGCCTTATAACTCAGTTGTTTCCTCACTGCATACTGTCAATCAGCCCAGGTCAAATGAGTAGTTTGTCCTGTGGACACACGGCCAGCTGCAGCTGCATGCAGAAGACACAGCTCATTGAATTTAAGGCTGCTGAAGGCAATACAGCCACAAAACCAAAAATTAAAACAAACAGAGACATTTTCTTCAAACAACATCTTAAATTTCCATTACTTATTAAGCCTTCAAACTGGCCTTGGTACAGTTTACTGTTTACGGCACAGTACTGGTACTGTTTGCAGTTTACGCCTGTTTACTTAAAGCATGCATAAATATTAGTAATACAGCTGTGGATATATTTGCAAAAATTATATATTCCAACCAAGTATTAATCCTAACAGATGAGTAATTTAAACAGTCATAAGATTTCTTTTAACCTCTCTCAGATTTATTTATACTGACCTGATCAAATGCTGGAAAAATGTAATCTGCAAACTGAATTTCTGCAATGGCTGTAGCACCTGCAACAGCAATTCCAATACCAAAGCCAACAATTCCTTGTTCACACAAAGGAGTGTTGAAAACTCTATCTTTACCTATGAATTAAAAAAAAAAAAAATCCCCAAAAAAAAACACATGAAAAAATACACAATTACTGTAATACATCCGCACTGAGTTGAAAATATTGCTGCAGAAATATTTTATTTATAAATAAGTCATCTACAATTAAGCATACGGCTCTTTAGACAGGTTTTTTTATGTATAGGAACAATAACAATCCATTGCAGGTACAGATACTTTAACTTGTAACAGCTCAGAGGAAGGGAAGAAGAAACTAAATGAAAGACAAGAATAGTTTCTGTAACTTACAGTGTTCTTAACACTTCAAGGAAAATAATTCATTCTGATGCATATGCAGTTAAGCACACATAGCTCTCATGGTTTCATGGGAGTAAAGAACATTTGCAAGTAAAAATACTTACAAGCATTTTTAAAAGCTTACAATAAAGATAAGTTTTGTTTCTTCCATTTTTCCAAGCAGTCAAAACTAACTGACCCTATGCAAAGGCACACAGTTCTACAAGAGTCTGTATGAAAGTATACAGCCTCTTGCCCGCACTCCTCATCAGCAGTGCTCATTCTTACCAGTCTTCTCCCACAAGGTAGGGTCACATTTAAATAATTTGCTCTGTCACCAAAGCAAGAGAAAAAAATGCTGTTCCTGCTGCAAACACAGAATACTTGATTTTGTATCTTCCGTGTGGGAGAGCAATTTCAGATCCCATGTATGCATAAATCTAATGGGTGGTTGAAGATAAAACTGTTCAGTTCATGAAATTAAAAAAAGGATTGGGAGGGAGATGAAACACCACTACAATATTCTCTAAGACATATTTACAATATTTGCCAGCAATACTTTCCTGCCAAGGCAGTAGAACAGAAGAATCCTGGTATGCTACTAAATCTTCCTTTTAGAACATTGGGAATACACAGTAGTTTTCTATAGGAGCCCATCATGCATAAAAAAGCCAAGATTTCAAATTGCATGGAAAAAATGTGCACAGTGCACACCAGTGGTGATGAAATAAATTGAACAATAACTAAACAACCATGAAATATCTAAGGAAAAAAAACAGATTAATAAGTGGGAAAGTTTGTACTATAAAGACCCCGAATTTCAATAGCTGTAAATTAAACTAGAGAAAGGAAAGTTAACATAAGTTTTCAGAAAGGGATGATTAAGATAAAGCCATTCCCCAAGGCTGTATTTACGATATATTAAAGGGAGGAAAGTTTTACAAATCTTTAAAGTACGTATCTTTCATCTTCACACATCACTCCGCACAGCATTGTCACTCTGTGTACCCTGTCCATGTGCTTTACCTGATATTTTGAGTTTCCTGCTTCAAGGGTTGATTTGGTTTGGGGTTTTTTCTTTGTTTATTTGGGGGGGGATTTTATATATATATATATAAAATATGTATATATAAAATGTATTTTTATATGTGTGTGTGTATTTATGTATATATGAATACATTTTTGTCTCTCTCTTCCACTTATCTTTCTTTTTTCCTCCACCAGGAACAAGACCAAGACACCATTCATTTAAAGAAAATAAAATAAGATGCCATTGAATGATACTACAATGTCAGTTGTGTCAGTGATGCCAACACAAGCCAACACCAAGTACAAAGAGCTACCACAATTGCAGGACACTCCACAATTTTTCATACAAGACAGTGGAAACAAAGAGAATGAAAGACTATTTTTTCACCTAGAGAGACTGTATACTGTGTAAGTTGCTCTGATTTCTGAGACAGCTGTAACCTCAGTTCCTATACAGCATCCTCTGGCACACTTCCTCCACTGACAGGCAACATGGTCAAAGAAAGAGGAACATAAACTCTCTATGCAAACACATAGTTGCCCAAGGCCTACCTACCAATTGGGAAGGTGGGGAAGCCCTCCTTCAGATACAGCCACAAGAGCAGTCCCTGTACTTGTATCCATCTGCATCACCACAAACACTTGGCAAGCACCTCCCCTCCTTTTTATTTACCTGTTTACACATCTAGTTTCCCTTCTCTTTCATTGATGCATTTAAACTTTAATTTAAAACATACCTGATTTTAGAAATGCATTGACATTACGAAGACATATGGTAACGTCGGTAATTTTCTTTCCTACTTCTTAAAGTCCATTGGCAGATCATTATATTTCACTTCACTTGCTTATGGGATATTTTGATAAAAGATTAATAGCTTATCTAATCTTATTCTTTATTAACAGATTTTTTCAGAGTACAATGAAATAGCCTAATACACAGGTTCCATAAATAATTGAAATGTATTTGAACAATCCCGTAAAATGAACTTTTAAATAATAATTGATACAAACTTGAAAATTAATTCTTTAATGTCAGTTTGGAATAGGTGAATGAATGTAAAAGCCTATTAGCTCCACCAACCAGTACATCATTCTATAATACAAAATATAAAATACATCCTATTAAAACCACTGGAATACTACTGAAATATTAAATTAGAGGCAACATGCTGCAATCAGTGGAGTATGATGAATAAATGAAGTGAAAAATCAATAAAGCCAAAGTGAAATGTAACATGACAGCTGTAACATGATCAGCTTGAAGCACCTTATTTGGACTTTCAGGACTAAAGGCACAATTCTGAAAGTCCAATGCTTAAAACAGTAAAGACTGAGCTTAGGGAATTCAGTGAATGAGATTTATTACTCAGGAACGGTTTTGATGGTACCATTGAAAAAATACAGATCCCTTAAAAGCAAATCCTAAAGAACTTTACTATCCATTAGATGGGAAAACAAGCTTGGGTAGTTTTCTTTATAAAAGAAAACTAGGAATTTCTTTATAAAATCTAACTCTTTAGGACAAAAACATATGCACATCATTAGGATTAAACAAATTCAATTAATTTCCCTGAACATTAAAATTGTATGGCATAGCTTTAACATCCTATTTTTACTGATATACTATGAAAAGCATTACTAAAATCTAAAAAAATATTTCAACACTTAATATTTAAATGCTTTAAGCCTATGTCTTTTTATCTATTTTATTTCATGTTTTTTATTGTTCACATTTTTCAAAATGTGAAAAGAAAGTAAATTTTGATAAACAGTCATTCACATCATCCTTTGCAAACCAGCTGAGTCAGATTTCAGCTGAAATATGACTGAAGCAGACAAATAACTCGGAGACACATTGTCTTTCCATATTTATTTTCCTTACCAATGAAGAAACATTTCCTAAAATGTACTCTTCTGCTATGATTTGCGTCAGCCACACAGCTCAAAACAAGCTAACACAAACTCTGCAAGCTCAACTGTCACTCCAGGTGAAAGTAGCACCTCTACATTATCTGACGCCAGGTGCGTCAGCCTCCGAAGAAAGACATTACACTGGGGTCCATTTCAATTAACCTGCCTGGCTTTATAAGCATCCCTAATTTCAGCCATCTGAACAGGTCAATGCCCTTTGCCAAGCTGTGAAGGAAGCAATTTGGCAAACAGGGCTATGGTTATGCAGGGAAAAAAAAAAAAAANTTCTCATCTCTCCATCCCAATAACTCAAGAGTAAGACTAAATGCATGTTAAGGAAATGAATAAACACTCTAGAAGTGTTCCCTAATAAGGCAAATCTGAAATTATTACACTAAGGAAAAAAGCAATATTTGATTCAATTTTTAAACAATTACTTCATCCTGCCCAGATCTATTTTTACTTTAATAAAAAAAAAGATTGATCTTTGTGATGTTCAGAACAAAGAATACCCCACAAATGTTCAACTTACCACTGACCCTCTGTCTAAGAGATAACAGCTTTAAAGCAGTCTCAAAGACATCTTGTCCGCCAAGAATAAAGAGTTTCATAGCAACCTAACAGAACATGTTTACAGACATACATAGTCGATTATTGTGCATTAATGTTTTGGCCTGCTTCATCTTTTCTTGTTCCAAGACATCAGGAAAAAAGTATTTCAGATTTCAGTATCTGCAACAAGTCATGTTCCTGTCTTAATTTAACTTCAAAAATGAGATATTCAAACAATATCAAATCTCCTAAAATGTTAACACACCACCCAATGCCCCAATTCTGAGTAATTTCATATCACTCTACAAGAGTCCACACTGGACCATTTGAAAGGTTTAAGGAGTACTGATGGCAATTTAGTCAAGGGAGAGTTGAGTTTTGTTTTTAAGATACTTCTACATCACTGGTGTTAACAAAAAGGTGTCTTGAGCAATGTCAGTATACCGAGTAGTATTAACAATATACCTGGAGAGCATTTTATTTGTTCCTATGATCTCACTGACTTCCATTTAAAACATCCATTAGAAGTGAAATAGGAGAGTCTAAGAAGCTAATTCTGTCCTCAACTGCAGCAGTCATGGCTGCACATGCAGAAATGACTGGAAAGAAAAGGAAGCCCCAGCAGATTAGCTTCTTTACTACTCACCAGGGATTGCCTGTTGAAAAAGCTAATAGGAATGACTGACTTCAAATCAGTCCTACCTTTAAAGACCTTTACTAACACTAGGATATCTAGGATTTTTCACAGATGTACATCTACATGAGTCTACTAATTGTATTTCTTAATATAATTAAGACAGTCTATCCAGCAGTCAAACTTCCTTGGTCCCAGTATTCTTTTTAAGCCCCATTTTACAACGGTGACACTTGTTATCTTCCATTTCTGTGACGCTACATGAGAAGGCAGGCATAACAGCAAGTAGTTTGGTAAATAGAGCTCCCAGGTGAACACAAAAGAGCTCGAGTAATTTCTTACTAATTTTAATAATTTTATATGATTAAATGGTATCCTAATCACAGTTCTCAGGCTTTAAAAAAAAAAAGGTGTGCAATGGACCCTATTCTTCCATAGGCAATACCAGTAAAAGAACATTAGCTTTACAGCTGAACATAAAAACTTCAAACCTACTTGTCCAAAGTAGGGCTTCAGCTTCACAAACACAGAGATGCTTTACCTCTGCCTTGAATCCTTGCACACTAATATGTGCAATGTTATTTAACAAGCTGGTTTTTTCAGAGCTATCCATGTTAAAATACAATATTTCACCCACCTAACAGATGAAAAGCAATTATATGAAATGAAAAAGATTTCATATGCAAGTAGCTTATAACTTCTTCAGATGACTTTTACCTATTATGCACAGAATAATACAATTTAAAGAATTGAATCTATATTCCTCTCCTATTCTTCCCCAAATCTGTATCCTACAACAGCAAAGGACATTTGTGTGTGCCCAGACATTCACAGGAGGTTTCAAGGACCCAGCCATGTCTCTGGCACCCCTCAGCCACCTACACGGCCAGGTCTCAGCCCCTAGTCAAGTCAACATAAAGTCTCCAGTCCAGTGCAATGAGCTGGGTCTGTTACAGAAGAAACACATATATCCACACATGGACAAGTCACTGTGTACACACTGCCTATCCCTTCGAAAGAGTTTCAACATTCAGTTACTCTGAATAAAAGTCACTGAAATTTTGACTACTTAGCAACTGACCACACGCCATTCCCATTACTTTTTCCATAAATATTCCAGAAAGTCACATGAAAACAGTAAGATACAGGAGTTACTAAAAAAATGTGTACTACAGAAAATGTGAGCAACTGACAACAGAGTCAGAAAAGAGAATTGCATGCACTAAACAAAATTAGCTTCCTCCTATTCTGCTGCTGCCAAATTCACTGTCACACTCTACTCTGCAACAAAGCAGCTGACTTCTTATTCTAGACAGAAGTTTTAAAGGTCAAATGACAGGTAAGTCTTTCGTATTCAGTTTCACATGTTTACAGGAGTCTTAATTATGCTTCATTTGGGAGAAAAAAATCACACAAAAAAATGCATCCTTCTGAAGCACCAAATACCACAGTGTTATCCAAAGTAAGGGTCACCTGTTCCACCCAACAACTGATAAGAATGGGAATTCTTCACAGGTTTATCATATATGACATCAACATGAACTACTCTTCAGAAGTATTGGTTAAGTAAAGCAGAACAGCTGGAGGGTAGGTTTTCCTTTCAAGTCTCCTCCAGTTAATAATTCCAAGTCAATCACACTTTTGAAGAAACACAAATGTTTGAACCAGCAGTTCTAGCTCAAAGTGTTCTCAACAAGTCATTCTCTTACTCAAGACTGTGCATTTTCCTTCCAAGAGCTCATTAGATCAGAACTACACTTTCACCTCCTCTCCTTCCCTTGAGTAAGAGAATGACTTGTTGAGAACACTTTGAGCTAGAACTGCTAGTTCAAACATTGATGCAGGTTGCCCACTCCACACTGATGATTCATCATCATCATCTGGCTCACATACCTACTTGTAGCCTAAATAAAAAAGTGTGATGCCTATCTGGACAAGGGATTCAAGTGTTCCTCCAGTTGTGAGTAATAACATTCCTTGCTCAGCCACATAAAAATTCTGCTGCGTGAGAGGCACACTTGCAAAAAAGCATAACTGACTATGAAGTTTGAAATGAGAAGCTCTAACAGATGACAGAATGCTTACTTGCAAAAATACTCCCTAAAACTGACACCTACCAAACACTTATATGTGGGTATAACCAAAGGACAATATATCAGCTTAAATATCAGGCTTAGGTCAGTTCGGTGCATTTTCACACCATCTGCTGCATCACATAAGAAGGAAATCCAACAGAAAACACCGAACAGTTACCAAAGCTAAGTATTACAACATGTTAATGAAAATTCTGTAATAAGCTGAGTACACTATCTGGATGACAAATCAGGGAATAAGCAAAAATGTCAAATACAAGTTACCCTCTCTCATCTTCCTCAGATTCAGTACTGCAGAAGTACGTCCCAGTAAATGTGAAAGCATGCCAGATGTATCTTGAATTGTGAAGCAACTATTCTCAACACAAGAGTAAGGATTTCATGCTACTCAAGAAGTACTCAGGACCAAAGTGCAGAATGACCAGTAATCTGCAGTAATGAAAACCATCTTAGAAATCTCACTTGCAACCACTCCTGTCCCTTTATAATGCAAAGCATGTGCATGAGAAAAATCAATAAATTGATCTAAACTTGATGTTTCCATGTAAATGTGAAAACTCCTTACCAGTTTTAAGAATTTAATGTTTCTACAAATTAAAAAGAAGGGAGATTTTTTATAATAAATGACTAGCATGTTATGGCAGCCAGGTCACTGGAAAATGGTTCTGAATCAAGTTAGTTGGCTCTGCTCTTCAAAATGCAAATCTGCTTAGACAATTGACGGGACTTGGATACTACTAACTTTTTTCACCTTCTTAGGCTTCAAGCAAATTATTTGCAAGAAAACTCCTTAAAAGTTTTACTCCCTGTAACAAAGTCTGCAGCACCCTCTTAAATTGAAACTACCACACTCTTTACCAAACTCAGAAGTACAAAAAACAGTGGACATACTAAATTAGTCCCACCTGATGAGTGGGATAAATGAACATCCAAATGTCCATTTGTATCCAATCACTTGATTCCACCTAAGGAATACCAAAAAGCATAAAGACAGACATCTAAAACAAGGTACACAAAATGTCCTTGCAGAAGTGGTATTAATACAGACTGCAAAAACTAGTTAAGCTCATCAATTCCATCTTGCATCTTTAATGCATAAAGTTTCATCCTCCTTGACATGATATTATTAAAATATTTTTACATGTTTCACTGCAAGTATTTTCTGCAGTGGAAAATTCCATTTTTATGAGCGCAGCAGCACATTCTTTTTTTGCCCAGCATTGTATCTTGAAATATCTTAAAAATGTGTTAAATAGCTTTCTTAAGCTCTGTACTGAGTATCAAGTTCTATACTAAAAAGTATATTCCTTATCTTTCCCTCAAACAACATATGAAAACCAACATAAATATTCATAAGTCCCAAACAAATAAAATACTGCTTTCACACCAGACACGCTAACAGAAATATTAAAAAAAAATATAAAAATAAAAGCAAAACTAAAATAAAAGCTATTTAGCTCTGACACAGATTGATTTATATCATTATCCCACAGATACAAACAATGTAAAAATATATATTACATTTTAGCAGGTTCTCAAATAGCTTTTCTTTCTAACTGTAAATCTTAAAAAAAGAATTGGCTATTTAAGATGAAAATGAACAAAATGTACTATTGTGTAATGAGTCTGGAACACGTTCTCCAGATGTTACTGTTCAAGGACATTTCTATAAATCAGAATAAAATCAGGTCTTGCCAAACTGCTCTGGAAGAACCAGGCAAGCAAGCTGCAGAATTCTCCACTTAAATCCATCCACAAAGAAAAAGGATAACCAAATCCTGAACTACTTAGGTTTTACTCAATCTATACACAACAACTAGTGATTTTTCACTCTGAATAAAATGTTCCACCCTCAGTTTAAGTCCACCGTATCAAGAATTTTTCAGTACTTTTTTCTACTACATGAAATGTGGCAGGAAGGACCAGCACATATGTAAAAGAAGTACCATGCTTCTCCAACAAGCTTGCAGTTTTCTTCTGAAGCTTCAAGATAACATATTCTATCTACTTGTTTATACAATAAATCCCCAACACCCATGCTACCTGAGGCAGAGTTTTTCCTCCTCCCTAAAATAGCATATTGTTCTGTTATAAAAGAATGTAAAAGAGCCTATGATTATTGATTAAAAAAACCTACATAAAACCCAGAGTGTCTCCCCACCTGCTGAATTAATATCCACTCACTAGTAGCCTCTGGGAGGCAGAACATACTACCTTAATATACTGCATTACAGCCAATTTAAATTGTGTTCTTGTACTTCTTGCCTTTGCACTGTAACATTTGGCACCACAAGAACAATCAGAACCCAGAATCTCCATTGAAAGATCTCTGTTCCCTCACCAGTAGCATGCAGTGAAGTCTAGACAATAAACAATTTCCTGAAATCACTCGGAAAAAATTATTTACAATATAAACATTTTAAAGTCTTTAATGGATTTTGGAGGCAAACTATCAGATTTTTCTTTAAATAACCCCTACACTATATCTACCTCTATCAGCTCAGCTTCAAAAGGTGCTCCCATTATTCCATGCTAGTAAAAGCCATCAGGATGTTAAGCAATTTTTGCAAGCATTATCCAAACTTTAGCCAAGAAGCTTCACCGAATACCGTAACAACTTAGGGACATCTCTTATCTCTTTATCCGTGTTTTCCCCTCTAGGTTTTACACTTAAACACACAGAACTTGCCTTCAGGAGTTTTCTACAGCTCAAACTCACAGAATAATATGCTCAAGTAAATACTTCAAAGAATGACTACCATTATTCTAGAAAGGCTGGTGTCCCTTGGGCACAGCTAGGTACAGCCACCTCCTGGCCAAATAAACAAAAACTCTTGAATTATTTTACTGTACTTATTATAAACAAACGATTCATTTACTGAGAATGAAGCGTTCCCTTGAAAACTCACACAGGACACAGGTCTACAGAATAACAACCAGGGATTACAGCGGATCAGACATTGTAAATAAACATTGTTGCTGCAAGACAAGCTAGCATCCGCATGAGATGTAACAACAGGGAGCTGTACGTAACCCGGTTTCACTCAGTAATTCACAAAGTAAAGTGTCTAGTTTTGGATGGCCTGTATCCTCCAGCTGCAGTAACTGGAGTTCAGAGGAAACTCATCAATAAGGAAAAGCTACAAACCATACAAATAATCCTGCACTAGGACCATGTGTGCGGGAAAACCAGAGAAACTCCATCACTGAAGGCTAAAAACAGCCTTTGCCAGCTGATCTCTCCCAAAACATACCTTGTGCTTCAAATTCATGTAAGGCAGGCAGAAAGGAAAGGAAAACAAAACAAATATGGAAGTGATAAATAAAATCATTTTTAAAGCATCCAGCTGATTGCTAATGTGGCCAGGTCATCCTGACATAAGGATGTTGTTTTCTTGCTACAACTGTGGTTTCATATGTAGTTCACTCACTTGCTTTTTGATGTGTTTGAAATTTTCCACAGGGGAAATTTTTGATTCAACGCCCCCCATTCTCATGAGATTCAATACAAGTGTTATTTCTACTCTTGATTTTACTTTTTGTTCTGTGATTTTCCAATTTGCAAGAAAGTATCCTGGACCGCGTGAACGGAGTAATTACTGTTTACAATCTGCTCCCCATCTATTTCACTCTTTTTTTTTAAATAGGGTTTGAAAGAAAAAAATCCTGCCAACTTTATCTACACTTCTAGCTGCATCAAAATAATAAAGCATAGGAAGAATTATTTATAAACAATCCTATATGTTTGTAAATACGGGGGGGGGGCGAAGATACCTAAATTTTACCCTTTCCACTCCACGTGAGGAAATTTATTTCAACTATGAAAAATAAGGAGGGAAAAAACCTGAAGCTGCATATTCCTCATTTACTACTGTCTGCATGTATTAATGTCTCTAGCCATGCATGTACCTCAGAATTACCTGAAAGGAAATGATCTGATATTGATTTTGTTTTATCCTACATAAAGGAATGACACACAGTTGTTCTCACTGGGTTTCATTTTACCACGTGTCCACCCAGAAAAAAAGCAATTAGTGGCTGCACAGCAGTAAATTAGAAAGGATTTAGGGACTAAATTAGGCCACAAACTGACAGCCAACAGTGCATTGCTAATAAAGGCAGCAAACATCACTCTACAACATGGCAGCAATGTTACACAGTAGTCTTATGAAAAAGCATTTTGTTCTAATTGACTGTGTATGAGGGCATCAGAAGCTGCTGTGGGCAGTACATTTCTGTGTGCACTGGCAAACAAAAAGAGGGAACTGCAATAACAGAGACCAAACATTTAACCCCAAAAAGAAACCAGAACAAACAAAAATAAAATCCACGAGTGAAAAACCCTACAATCAGTGATGGGACATTAATGCAGAAAGGAAGAAACCGATCTTCCTCTTGCTCACTCTGCAATCACGCAGAGGATCCCAAACTGACAAATTAATCACATGAGCAAAAGACAAATTCATTCCAAAATGTTTCAAGAGAACAACTGCTGACAAAGCCATTTCTGCAGTCTCTCCATAAAGATCAGTTTTGTATTTCAGTCAGTCCTTTGTGAAGTAAGTTCAGAACTCCTGAGGGACAGCACTAAGGCCAAGTCTTTTCTACCCTGGGCAAAAACTCACTTCTGATGGGAGACACCACAGTGGCATCCTCCAAGAACTGAGATAACCTTTGAAATAAAAATGTCCATTCAAAGTATTCACATTCTACCTGCATTTGCAAATAGTTGCAAGTGAATTAAAAAAACATTATTCAAGAAATCCCTCCAGAAAAGTAAAAAACTTATTTACACTACTCTTTCTACCCAAAAATTATTTTCTATAGCTCAAAAACTTAGAAGGCTATCTATTCAGGCCCATAAATATTGGGAATCTAATTTACTCAGTCACTTAGACTCCCTTGGTGGCAAATACAAGGACATTCCATGAAAGAGAACTGCAGGCTGCTGTCTAATAGGGGATTGAGCAGAATCTCGGTGAGTTTGCAAACCTCATCTATAAAAGTGAACATATAAACATAAAAAAACCCAGTCTCCTCTAAAGCACT
Source organism: Grallaria varia (assembly GCA_013396735.1). Taxonomy (NCBI): domain Eukaryota; kingdom Metazoa; phylum Chordata; class Aves; order Passeriformes; family Formicariidae; genus Grallaria; species Grallaria varia. The sequence goes on from VWZG01011963.1 coordinate 71,984, forward strand.
GCTATAGGGAGAGACCTGCCAAGCCCACCTTCTGCTGTTGGATTCTCAGAGTTCTGAGCAAGGACTAATCCTATTGCACATTCTCAGAACACCGAGCTTTGAAATAGTCAGAAAGCTCTTGATCCTTACCCTCACTAAGGACAGTCTTTTGACATGGCAGTAAGTGCACATTAGAGACTCCCTTCAAGTGCAGGCCAGAATGGTATGAAAGACAGATTGCTACAGAGGCCAATGACTACACAGAGACACTTTTAGATAAGGAAATCCTCAACCTGCAGGTGTTTGGAGGACAGCAGAGAGAGCAAGGAAAGTATTATATATGTACCTCACCCCATTTATATAATCTTAAAACCTTCATTTTTTTGGTCACAGTAGAATAGACAGGCTGTCTTTTTTGGAGTTACCCAAAAAAAACCCCCTGCCCTGGCATTCTTCCGAGTGCCATGTCTTGTCAATCACTATTTCCACTTTCCTGTTCTCTCAGTCTTCAGTTCTGTCCACTTTCTCCATTTTTACCTCATCCTCTGTTTTTACCTCCCATTCCTTTACCTCCTACCATCTAATTCCTATATCTGATTTACTCTCTATTTCTGCCATGTGGATGATACTAATCATTACATGCTGCAACTTTATTTCACCTTCAGGCAGAGCAATAGAGCATTCCCAAACCAGGATCATTGTTTCAAATCCATTTGCAGAACTCAAAGACAAATGCACAGCAAGTTCATTTCGATAGCATTTTCTCCAAAATATAGAAATAATAATGTACTTCCCTTGAAAAAAATAAAATTTAAAAAAATGTTTGCACAGATTACCTAGGCTATAAAAATACAGAAGGCAGGTAACATCATGCTGTTCTAAAGACAGGAACATCTCCAGACAGCAGGACTGTGGAACAGCAGACATTCCTTATTTCAATAAAGATACTCCAGAGGTTAGAGGATGTAACCTCCGCTAAATGGTGACAACCAAAAACCTGTCAAAGGGTGATGAGGAAGGAGATAAGAAATAAAACATCAATATGCCTTCCACTGCACAAGGCCAGAGGGAAGGCATAAAGTTAAAAAAAGCATACACTTATTTCTCTTCCTTTACCTGAAGGGAGCACTCTACAAAACTATTCCAGGAACTCTACTCCTTTTCAGAAGGGAGGATTACACCACAACAGATTTCTAAGCATTCACTTCGATGCCAAATAACTAGAATCACATATTGCAGCTCTTGACATAAGATGTATAGGGACAAACATACTATCCTAAGTTATAGCTACCATGGAAAAGAAACTTCCACATACTGCCTTCTTTAGATATGATTCCTTAATTAAACATTTTCACACAAAATTCTTGGTACCATGTTAAAAACTCATCTGATCAAAAGGTTGGATTTTTTTCCTTACAGAGTCAACGAGCTTGACTTCCTTCACTTACTAGTATGGGCCTCTATCTGTGTTTAAACTACAACATTACACTGCACGCAGGCTTAGTAGCTCTCCAGGAAAAAAATGCAGCTTTTACATTTAATGACAGATTTATTCTAAAAGGAAATTTCTTCACTCCTCTGTCTCTCCAGAGAGACTTCAGTAACATTCTGGACAGCAGCCAATATCTGTATAATACTACTACAAAGTATTAATATACTAAATTCTCCCTACTGTAATATTAGGTGGTATTTATACCTCCACCTCTATAAAAGTGCTTAAAAAGGAACTATCAATTTGTATCAAAACAACTACTTACAGGCATAGACTGCCACCTAGTGATTCTGATTTATCTAAAAGGAAAAAGAAACTAAACAAACAAAAAAATCAGCCTCCCTTCTGGGATAGGAGAAAAAAAACATTCATTCCTTTATATCATCTCAACATAGAGAAACAATCTCATATTATCTCATATTATATTACTTGTATCACCTATTATTATGTTGATAATAAATGCAGGCGGGGAATGGAGAAAGAAGAGTCAGTAATTGCACGCAACCTTTCTCTCACAGGCAAGATCCATGAAGCTGTTACATTCTATCCAGCAAGAACTGTGAATGGGACACTAATATGCTTGTGCAATAACACAGGATCTTGAAGTCTTTTCCTTCCCCCACCACCTTGGAAGCAGCTGAAACTCAGTTGCAGGAGACTGTCCCACAGAAATTACTGAATTAAGTTTCTTCCAAAATTAACACAACATATGAATTAATTTAAATCACAGATCACACAAAAAATTTTAGAAGCTCAGTTTTAAAGAAATTTCTTTAAGTTTACTTAGAAAAATAAGTTTTTAACAAAAATTATAAAGTTCCTGCAATTAACTATTTTCCTCCTCTGCTGAATTAACCTCAACTGTCTGAAGCATGAGAATCCTAAGGACCATCTTATTTTCCATATACTTTTGTAAACCTCTTTTTTCTGTACAGTGACAAAGGCTACATCTAAGATTCTTCAAGACAAGGTTGTAGTATTTCTCTGAATGTTTTCCCATAAGTCTCCCAAATAAGTAAACCAATCACATTCTAGACAGAGGACAAGCATAGCTATATCATGTATTGGCTTTCCAATACATGCTAGGGAAAAAAACTATCTAGCAAAGAGTTTAAATCCATTTTAATGTAATTCCTTCATCATTCTTAACAGATAGGCTGAAAAAGCATCATCACATATAGTTGCTAAGCTGTGACTGATTACAGTAAGAGGGTCACAATGATGAATATTTAAAAAAATGAAGTTTTATAGATAAAGGTAGTTAAAGAAATAAAAGACTCCTGACATTCTAATTCCAAGAATAACACAAAGGAAAACAGAAGGCTTCTCTCACACGTGTTCTTCTCCCAAAAAACACTGAGGGGTACAAAAGAGCAGAGATGTTAAATGAAACTGATGTCAGATTTATAAGTTAACTTACCATATTTGTCTCGCAAGCCAACTGTACACCTGAAGACTCCACCAAAGGCCACATCTTCACCAAACACCACTGAAAATAAGAACAGTAGAGTAGGCTAATATTATTCCAAGTCATCTTTGTTTTAATGAGCATGTTCCAAAAGTTTTTATATGAGACACTAACATAAGTAACACCTAACATTTCATATCACTACAAGATTTATCTAGACCTAAGCATTTCTCATGAACAGTCTAAATACAACAAATGAAGAGTTAAGGTTAATGAAGAATCAGTACAGCAATGCAACTATGTCTCAAAACAGAATTCATGAAACCGATTCAGTTAGGCTTTCATCAAATCATTTATTTATTTTTCCAAAATATCCTATAATATCACAGTATTTAAAACTAAATTAATAAAATTCCAAGAAGAAATTACATTCATCACTATGGAGGCATTGAAGTTAAGCCTTCTGCTTCAACTGATAATTGTTTGCATTCTTCATCCACAGATTTTAGTAAATATAGTGTTTTGAAAACCATCAAATTGAAATTTTCTTCAAAACACCAATCCAACATAAAATTTCAAAACTTCTCCAAACATACTTGTCAGACCCCTGAGGAGTGACTTCAAAGGAACTTCTCTACAGAAAACATGAATATCTAATAACTAGGATAACTCTCAGGATTCAACACTACTGGCCTTGTAGTTGATAGTGTTATCACTAAATGTATTTGCCTTTAAAACTTAGCCTTGTAACAGCTAATCCAGGGTTTTTTCCTTTTAATTTATGGAATGATGATGTCTAATTTTTCTTAAAACAGTTTTGTTATTTCACAGAAATAAGTATTGCCCGTTTCAATTTTTTAAGCATGTTAGATGTGAAGCAATATGTGCAGCAAAATATACCACCAATAACATCTTGCATGAACTGGGGTGTGGTAGTTTTAAATTTTAGGCTTTGGATAGGTTCATGGTTTTTTAGGCCTTCCTGGGAAATGAGTCAGGTGACATACACTGGCAAATCAGAGGTATTCCCTACTATCTCACATCACAGGGGATATAAGAGTGAGGGAGAAAGTTCTGGGACACACTGTCTTCGGACACTTGTCCTTTGGTCAGCCTCTTCGGTCCAGTCTCTTCTCCTGTGGCCGGGTCAGCCTTTCCTTGGGCAGGTGGTGGGGAGAAGGATCACAGCTCGGGGCTGGACGCTGCTGTATTGGGGTAATACAGTGCCTTATCTGTCTTCCTTGGGCGTATATATAATTCCTATATAGCACCATTTGAGTTGCCTCTCTTTCCCTGTATTTGCCTGGTATTCGTGTTGTGTGCATATAGTACTAAGTTCCCTTTTCCTCCTCTGCAAATAAATATATATATATCTGTTCCCCTCACGGTCTGAAGCTTTTAAGTTTTCTCTCCTTCCCTTCAGCTTTTTCACTGTTTTTCTCCCCTTTTGCAAGGAGGTTTGAGGGCGGGAGGCCTGTGCTGGTGCTGGGAAGCTTTGCATGGTGTTGCTTTGTTTTGGTTTTGCCTAGGGTCAAACTTCCACATGGGGTCAGTTCTGGTAATTCCCAAACTCCTCAATACTCTCCATGTTCTAATGACACAAAATAATCAGTTAACTTTCTTGCCTTTCAAGTATTATTCTCAATAAAATAAAATAAATTACTGATCAGAAGCACTAAAAGACATTAACACACTTCTGACAATCACATCAATAACCACTTAAAGAAAAATAACTTCTATAGTGATGTAAAAGGAAAGCAATCACGGAGTATATGATAGAATTATGTCCCCAGATCATTTCTCTAATTAATTTGTAACAATAATTTGGGGGGGATTTTATGTACTTAAAATCTTTGTAAGGCCTTTCTGTTACCATATGGCTAATCACTTTTGAGCCAGCTGGCATACACATACACACAAAAAATCCCATTTAATGCTGGTATTCGCAAACTTGCATGGATTTACTCATTCATTTCAGCCACCAAAACATACTTTCCTGGACAGATTCTAATTCTCATCAACAGAAGTATGAGGATTTCCACTACTCAAAGAACAGTTGCTCAATTCCCATAAAACTAAAACCATATGAAGGACATGTTTTCTATTGTGAGAAGTACTAATTAATTCAGTAAGTGCTGTGACACTGACAGCTCACATGTCTGGACTGTGGAACTCCAACATGATCTTGCAAAGAGCGTTACAAAGATCCAGCTCTGCAAAGCTGAGCAGCAAGACTGGAACGTTAGAGTACCTGGTTCTCTAGAGGCTGAAGATTATATATGTGTCTAGGTTCCTACTGGACTAACATTCTGCTTACTTTTATATTGCTGATGCTACAGAAATGGTACCAAAATCTCTTCTTGGCACTAATTTACCCTCAATTGTCTAAATTTAATCTAATCAAGGTGACTACAACACAGCTGCAGATTGAGAGGGAATGTATACAGGCATAGTACTGGACAGACAACATGGAATTTGTCTCAACAGATTAGACAATTAGTCAGACTTTAGGTTGAGCAGTGGTTGAAGCAGAGACAAAAGTTACAAAAATACTAAAAAGAAAAACCAAAATTACACAAGATGAAGCAGCTTTTGCAGCTGTGTTCATGACATGAAACATCTCTTTCAGATATCTGGCCATCATCATGCCTTTGTTAGGACAACAGAAGCAAAAGACCTCCTGCTATGTATATGAATTCAAAGTGGAGTATATAGTTTTGTGCAAGAATTTAGGATAAATCTTTTAAATCCAGCTATAATGACCCATAATCTCCAAAGTTATAGGCTACCTAGACCACAAAAGCCTAGCAAATCTTACATTGCTTATGCATAATGATGAACTGAAATCAGTAAACCTATAAATTAATTTTGGAGGGCAGGGAAGAAGAGAAGGGAGAATGGACGGAGCAAGGAACATATAATTTCTAAAAAAATACCAGTTCTCAAGAACAGAAAGTTTAAGAAATTAAAAAGTAATAGTCACAATTTTAAAACCCCTTCTACTGGTGGGATTCAAGCTGCCCTTAGGTACAGTTCACATAATTAATACCAGAAGCACGTTAAATACCGTTTCTTTCTGTCCCAACTTTCAAGCGAAATACACAACTGCATCTTAGATCACGTAATCCATTAGTAATCTGTTAATGCAAAACATTTTTAAGATTTGTTTGAGATCAAAGTGTAGGAATAACTTACTAGAAAACATTAAAGGCCATAAGAAATGCATTAAATAATGTACACAAACAGGCAAATCAAAACACAATTAATATAACGTAAAACACACTATCGAGTATAGGATACCTGCAGTTGGATCTTTGGCTAAAGCATTGTCCAAGGCACTTGTTATGGATTGGAAGAGATTCATCTTCTGAGTTTGCCCTGTGAGAAAGTGATCATTTAGAAATTTAATTTGGTTCAAAACACAAAGTACATTAGAAAACATTGGTACAAAGATGACTAAAAACTTAACCATCAAAAACAAGATCCATGTTAGGAATACCCAAGATTCATTTTATGAATAAACTTACATTATGGGATAGATGGGATTGACCATGGTATATTTTGCAATCCCAAGGACTATAATTCTACTCCACTGCATGGAAACTTTTTTTCAAAAAACTATGTTCTTACCTAGAGCAAATGCAGCTTTGCAATGCTCAGTCAAACACCAGGAACAATAACACAACACTTTTTTGAAGGAAGAAACCAAAGTATTATTGTTTTGAGGATTGGGATCTTCTGCTGAGATTCACCAGATCTCATTAAGCTTACTTCATCATGCTTTAATTACATTTTTAAAGCTCCAGCCTTTCCCATTTACAGACACCTATCATTACCAGAAGTTTTCTAGACCACTGGCCTGCTCTCTGCATTGCAGTTAGAAAGTGTCAGAAGCACCAGATCCATACTCGAAAGAAAGAAAATCACTCTGCTGCCTTAAAATCTTCGAATTTTAATTGAAATTGAAAGAAAACCTTCAAACCAAGAAAGGCTACCAGAGTGCTCTTCTTCATTCCAGCACTGCAGGGGAAAACAAACAGCCTGAAAGCCAAGACGGACCAAAACAACAGCCCAGTCCCCACTATTGTGAGCAATTCAAATTCTCCAGGCAAATAAAATAATGCCTTAAAAGAAATGGAGTGAATAAGAAATTGCCTGGGTGACATTTGGTAACTCTTTGACCAGCAAAACCTCTAAGTCATGACTAGAAGCCACAGCCCAGAATGCTACCTACCAATGCATGTTAAAAGGAAAAAAAATAAATAAGTAAGATGGTTAGGTGTAGATTCCAGACAAACCTAACAGGTGTTAGAAATTAGAAAGAGAAACTACATTCTGTTTACAGTAGCTACAGTACCTCTCAACAAACATCCAGCTTTCCTTCCTCCTAAATTGTTAATTAACATTAGTATTTTTGTTTAAAGACTCATGTCATGCCACACCAGAGCTGAGTAGTTGCATTCCTACACATTCCTGTGCTTGGTAACTTCAGTTCACAGAATCTGCTGAGCTTGAAGGGACCCACAAGGATCATGGAGTCCAACTCCTGGCCCTGCACAGGACCATCTCCAAGAGTCACACCATATGCCTGAGCATTTTACATGGCCCTTTAAGAAGAAAATGTAAAAAAAAAAAAAAAAAAAAAGGTCATGGGAACTGTTCAAATTACAAGAAAGCTACAACTAAACAAAATTTACAAATTCAAGGGAAGGAAAGCTGGGGAACAGCAGCTGTTTCTCCCTTTCCCAAGTCATCCACATTGGTACTTAGGTTACCTTTTCCACAACATACAATCCTTCCAGTATTTGATATAAATAAAGATCTATTATTTAAGCAACTGTCAGAAACTCCTCACAGTGAGAGTTCTGATCTTCTTTTGCATATAAAACAGGCCTTCCTATCAGCCATCACAGGAAAGGGGGAACTAATCGCACCCTTCAGATTTGAACAGTGAAGTTGGAAAAGCATTATCTCAACACTGTTAGGCTCACTATTGCCATAATTTTATTTCACATTCGCTGTTTTTCACAGAACTTCAGAGTTTAGCTCATGGGGAATCAGTTTTCTATTAGTAAATGGCAACAACTGGCCGGTCCCCCTAGAGCTTCCTCACCATCTCAAGCAGGATCTGGAGCACACAAGCTTTACTCTGTGACCTTTGGACGCCTGTACCTCCTCATCAGTAACAGAAATGGCCAAGAAAACCCCCAGCCATCTCTGTTAGTCGTGACCGAGTTGCAACAAGGTATCCAATGAAGTAACACCGTTCTAGAGGGAAGTGACATTCATGAGAGAGGAACAGGTATTCCGCAGCATCCAGGCTGCTTTCAGGTGAACCTGTCGCTAAGTCTTTTGTGGGGCTGCAACTCAAAAATAAAGTCAAAACAGCAACTTTCACCCGGCGCTGTTCATTTCCAAGTGATCCGTGTTTACTCTCAACCATGTGACCGCGGTGATGACCTCGATCCTCTCGCCATCGCACAGCCGTCTTTATTCACCACAGGTTTATTATCACGCTCATGGCCTAAGCGTGCAATACAAGGCTCGGGATGGATGTCAGCTAGCGGGTCACCGCTGCAGGAGGAGGGGGCCGGGGAGGGCCGTGCAGGCCTCAGCGGACATGGGGCCGGCCTAGACGCGCAGGCACTGACAGCCCGAAACACTCCACCACCGGCCCCGGCAGCGGCTCAGGGGGGCCTTCCCACCCACAGCCCAGGATTTCCGCGGACAACACGCGGGTGGAGGCGCCGAGGACACGGCCGGGTCACAGGGCCGTGCGGAGGCCGAGCAGCGCCCTGCACTGCCCCGCCGGGGACGCGGGCACAGCGGCCTAGAGGGGCGGAGGCGGCGAGCGCCCACCCTTCCCTCTCTCCCTCCCTCCCTTCGCCCCATCCCGGCCGGGCGGAGGCGTCCCCCAGGAAGGCGGCGGGGCGGACCCGGCGGCGGAGCGAGGTTGAGGGCGGCGCGCGGGGTGAACCCCGGCCCGGCCCCGCTCTCACCGTACTCGCTGGGCGCCGGGTCCGGCTGGAAAGCGAAGTGAGCCGCGGCCCGCCGGGGCGCGCCNGAGGGTGGAGGAGTGGGAGGGTCAGGGGAGTTCGGTGCGCGTGCGCGGCGGCGGCGTGCGGGGCGGTGAGCGGGAGCGCGGGCGCGCACGGCCTGAGGGAGTGTGTTGGGCGTCGCGGCGGGCGCTGAGGGAACCGAGGGCAACGCCGCTCCCATAAAGGTTCTGCTTTTGTTCTGCTGGCGTTCTGTCGCCATCACAGAATCGAGAAATCATTGAACGTTTTGAGTTGGGAGGCACCTTAAGGGTCGAACGGTTCCAACCCCCTTGCCGTAAACAGGGACACCTTCCACTAGGCCGGGTTGCTCACAAGTTGGTCGTGTACAATTCCAGAGATGGGGCACCCACAGCTTCTCTGGGTAAACTGTGCCAGCGCATTGCCACCCTCACAATAAAGCATTTTTTCCCTGTTATCTAATCTAAACCTATTCACTTTGACTCCATTTCCCCTTTTCCTGTCACTGCCTGCTCTTGTAAATAGACTCTCCATTTTTCTTCTAGGCTCCCTTTGCAAGCATCTGAAATCCTCAAATTCTATCCCAGCAAGTGGCCTGGAAGGAGAAAAAGAATTTGCATACCTGCAGATATTACCTGTTCCACTCTCTCTCTTAAAACCCCTCTCAACTGCACATCCAACCTGGCTCTCGGTCTGTCTCATAAAAACATTCTTTTGAATGTTCTCTTTACCACCATTACTGACTCACAATCCTTCTCCAGATGCTCCCATCATCCAGGTGAATCTCCTTGCTCCACTTCTGCAGCCTTTCTTCCTCCGTATGTCCATCATTGCCACCTTTTAGTTGCCTCCACATCAATCCTTTCCCTTTAGTCAGTGCTTCACATCTTGTCCATACACATGCCTCTTCAGGCAGCTTCCAACACATGTGACAAGCCCCTTTGAGTCTGTGTTGATGTTATCTATAAGGCCAACCATACTAATAAGCATTTTTACTTTGCTCCAAGAACTCTTAACTCAAAACTCTACCTCGGAGAAAAAGACTAGAAACTAGAATGATGTATATATGGCATCAGCTCTTTCAAATGACAGGGCTCGACCCTGCCTGAATAGGGTCTAGTTTTAAATACAGAAATAAGATATTTGATATCCAACATGAAATATGTATCACTATTATGATTACTTTTTTTTCTATTTGAGTTCCAAGCCATTACTGAATATCCCTGTAATGAACACAGAACCATTTCAGTGAAGACTACTATTTCGTTAGGTATTTTGTGAAAAAAACATTTTTTCATGTTGATTTAGAATTTCTTATCATTGAGATTTGTGTAAAATAAAAGACTTAATCCTGCTGCTAACTGGGGAGACCATTCACTGGCTGTTTAACATGCCCTTTATCCTTAGAGACTGATGACAAAGCACTCAAGATCATGGGATCAAGAAGTTCTAACATATACCAGTATATCCCATGGAAACAACATACTATTTAAGTTTCTAAAGGGGATGAGAATTTTAATTAATAAACAATAGAAACTCAATCTTTGCAATGAAGGAGGAGTATAAATGTCAAATGTTGAGATTGCTTCCAGCTTCACTGGAAGGACATAGACGTTTGAAAAAGTTTAGTACCTAACTAACATCATAACCATCAAATGATATATAACCATTTATTTGTATGGCTAATAGTGGAAGAGATCACTTTTACTATTTAAAGAATTGGATTTCTTTCAGAAAGCAGTGTATTTGAGTAAGAGGAATTTAGCTCTGTTGCACATCATTATGGCTAAATGTGCAAAACTTACAAATGGAGAATAATAGTATAAAAAGGAATTACTTTACATGTAAGTCTGTCATCTATTACTAATATGTCAGTAGTTGGATCTGTGAATTGCTGAACTCACACTATAAATCCTGAGATATATTTGGTTTATGTACAATTAGTATTTGCCATGCTATGTTATTTCTAAAATGTGGTGATGACCTTGGCCAAATATTCCGGAGATGCTTCAGTTTTTAGCATAGGCAGATAAAGGATACTCCTTCATGCCTTAGTGCAGTGATTGTTGTCTCCTACACCTGATGACATATGAAACTTGAAAGAGAAATGAATGATCATGTGGTCCAGTATCGTACAGAAGTTATAGCATTTATGACAAAGTGTGGAAACAAGAAATATCTTTAGTAAGATGTGTTTACCTGCTAGTCAGACCTAAGTGAAAGTGAAGAAAGCATCTAGAGATACTAACATCTAAATTATTATTGCCTTTTGAGTACAAAAGATATTTTGTCCACATGGTCTTGGGTGTTTGCACTGGTACTAAAAAGGGAAATGATCAAAGAGGTCTATCCAAACGTGCTTTGACTGACCAATATGTTAGTGAAGATGAATTCCAGTATTCATGTTATTCCAGCTGGGGTAATAATTATATCCATGTTGTTGCTGGTATATGTTATGATATTCAAGCAACTTCAATTACATTTTGAAGACAGCTTTCCTGTTTGGAAGTTGTTCACTCACTTAGGGTCACTTCTGTTAAACTGATGCACCAGACATTTAAGAGCTGAAATCAGCTACATTCCCCATCTGTGTATTAGTCATTATGCACACTCTTAGTGTTGTTGACAACCATTAAAAACTCTGGCAATGATTACTATCATTTCTGAATAATCATGCAGAGCAATTAGTGATGTTCTGCTGATGATTGCAGGCCCTACTGACACGAACCAGATTATGCCCATGTTTATGCCAGCATCAATCAGATGTGACTCTTTTAAAGTCCATGTTTGTCTCTGATTGACATGATCTAATTGTGAGCGAACTGCAAGTATTGGATTCTGACATACACATATGGCTCCATGTCTACTATTCTACTCCAAAATCTCTCAAAATTTTTACATAAGGTTACAGCTGAACCTTAAATTTGTCACATTTCCCAATAGGTGTTTATTTAAATTACATTTCTGTAGATAAGGAAGCATCCAGATGATTTCTGTTGCATTCCTTAAAACATTCCTTTTCTTGTCAATTCTGTTTGACACGCTATAGTGTCGCTGTGAGTTTTCCTCACTGCCCTGTGGTTCATTAAAAGAATTTTGTAGCATGTTTCCACACCCCAACAGTTGATTAGCTGATGCACCCTCTCTTATCGGAGCTGCTAGTAAGCACTCCTGTCATGCTGGTCCTGTGTCCTGGCACGACATCTGTTTTCTTCCTTCGTTTGCTGTCTTCTGTTTTCCTTCTACACTAATTATCTACTGCATCCTTCTTTTTTTCTAGTTTATTGGTACTTTGGAGCTCCTTTTTGCTGTGCATAATTCCTCAGACAAATGGATTACATTGCTGGTTAGGGACAGTCATCTCTTTTGAAAAGGAGAAGTTGTAGCATTTGGCCAGAGTGGTTTTGTTATCAGTCCTGTAGAGATTAGACATGTGAACAGAAAGGGATGTCTTACCCCAAAGAACAAATAAGACAAAGTGATCCAGAGCAGGACAGCAACGGTTTTGATCAATGGAACTTAGAAGTAAATGGTTTCATCTTAGGTAGTATAAATATCAGGGACCTTTCTGCAGTTTAGCAGAGAAATTATTATTTTACACTTTCATGAAAAGCACACCAGGAGCACTGGTGCAGCCAAGTTGGAGTCCAGCAGAGAGCAGACTACAAAGGAAAAGGAGCTGTAATGGAGTAGTTTCTACTCTTTTGCATGTAAGGTCAGCAATCATCCAGTTACTTCTGCCGTACAACCCATCTCTGTGGTAAGACAGTATGTCCCACTCAGTCTAGAATAGTAACAGTGGCTTTCATCCCCAATTTCTTTTTAGTTTTTAAACACTGCACCAGAATGATTGCCCTCAAGTTGAAGACAGTCCTATTTTGAAATTACATGAGTAATTCATAACATTTAGTGAATCAAGGCTAGAAACAGTGGTGTCTATCCACAGAGATGTTATTCAGCTTTTTTTATAAGACATTTCAGTGTTACATAATTATGGGAAGAGAATCCCACTCATCTCTATTTAATTCAATCAGTTTTAATTGCCTTGAAACCACAGAGGATATTTAACTCTATTTTCTACTGTGACTCAATCTAGAAATACCTGTCCAGAGAAATGATTTCTAATAGCTGACAGCTCATAATTCTAATGCATAAAAAGTCATAATGAAGTCCAATTTGTACATGGAATAAAGTTCTCATTTCTGTCCTGAGGATAGTTAAATGTAGGAACAATTTACCTGAGAACATTCTGAATTTTCATCATTTCCATTCTTTAAATAATAACTAGATTTCTTTGTAGCAGACATACTGTAGCTCAAACGAAAGTTACAATCTTGATAGAAAAACTACTAAGTGAAGTCATACTGAAATGATCTTACTAATGCCTTGCAGTTCTAAAATATCTGTTGTTTTTCAGTAGTAAATAAGAATTGGTATTTCAGCAATGAGGAAAGTATGCCAAAAAATCTCAGTCAGATTCAGAAACAAGTAGAGTGATGGATCCCTCGTATATGTTGTTCAAAAAGCATATATACAGAAGTCCTGTATTCAGGATTTTTGGTATAGAACATATCCATCCATCAGATCAGATATAAATTATGGTGGAATACTTCTCTGATATTTTGATAATATACTACTGTACAGTGGTCAGTTTTGCTGTCTGCTTGTAGTATAGCCCTGTTCATGGGAAGTTAAAAACTGGTTGATCAACTTTTGCCAGATCCCACTGAGACAGAGCCTTTTTGTTTCCCCATAGCCATTGACACCCCTAGAACACAGTGTAGTTCCCATATCTGTTAAAGTGAGCTACCTTTATTAGCTGTTTCATCCTCTGTAGGTAAGCATAATTCTGTATTTTTCTGCTATGATTTTATTAGATCACTATCTGCTTATTTTACTCAGGCTGATAGCATTAGCTCTGTAAGGCTTATCACATATACAGTTAGAAATGTGTTACTGTGGTGGGTCTGGCTGA
>VWZG01011967.1:1154-13088 GCA_013396735.1 Grallaria varia
ACTGGCATTTCCTAGAAGACTCTCAGAACTAGAAGCATGTATTTTGTTTTTACACTCCAAGAACAACTTCAACGTTGTTTACTACAAATAACTCAATGAAAAAATCATTCTTCTTACTTGTAACATATATACAAAATGCACAATAAGGAACAGGAAAGAGTACAGCATTCTGTTTTATGTACCAACACTTCATTTTTATCCAACCACAATTGCCACAGATTCCTTTGGTAATGTTAAAGCAAGGATATTAAGAAATCAAGAGAGATCAAACCTATTGAGATAATAGTTTATGGCGGTACTACATACTTTTTTAAGGTGTTGATCTTGATCCACAGTTACAGTATCTACTGTTTCCAGTATCATACAATATCCTGAACTCTATTTTTGGCAATATAATACTTTTAATTACTCATCCTTTATTTAGTTATTTTTTTAATACTCACCCATTTGAAATACAGGAACAGGTAGTATATTAAAAAGTGTGCTATAGAATCAATTATGCTAAAGGAATTACTTCTGATTACTTTTAGATTATAGCTAGGCATCAGCAAGAAATTTTTGTAATAGTTGCTTACTTATCAAGTTACTAGAATAGGAGAAATACTCCTACCATCTGCATATAAGCAGGGCTTCTGTAAAATATACCTTCTTGCTAGAAGAAAATATCCCAGTACTCAACATTTTTAATTGTCAGCAGTTCTAAAGATAACATCGGGAGCTCTCACATATCTCCAAATCTAAGACACATATACACATGTGCACTTGGGTCTCAATGCATTAAAGTAAAGGTAATTTAGAAAGACAGTCTGAACTATAGCATAAACTTTCTCTCTGCACTTAGGAGTTTAAAGGGCTCCTTCCCTCCAGATTTGCTGACCCTGGGTTAACCTATTGCCAGAAGACTCTAGTTAGTCCTCTACCAAACCACTGCCTCCTGAGTAATATGCATCCCGTAAGTCAGCCATTCCTCATCAGCAGCTTTCAGCATTTACAGGGAAGGCAAGCAGGAGACTCCTACATTCCCCTGCATACAGATAAAAGGAATTAAGAGAGCAGGCTCATGGCAGACTAAAATAAACATCCAAACAAACAATAAGAATTTTTTTTCACTTGTCCCAGGGAGTTTTATCTGGAAAATAAAACCATGCAGAGAATCTAATTTCTAATAGGGCTGAATGCATAAGATGGAATAACCCACTGAGGAAACTGACTTGTTCCCATGGATTATATATTGTAGAGACTGCAGCAGGATGACTCTTTGGAGAAATAAGCATAACCAACCATAATCTCCTAATGCATATTGTTGCTGGTGTGGACAGATATCAGGGGGCTAGTCCAGAAGCTGCTGCAGTCAGGGAATCTGAGTCCAAGGGGTTAACTATTATCTTTTCAAATGTTCAACAGTTTTCCTCCAGAGTAACGAAAGACTGTTAATAACTGAAAAGCAAAATTAAGAAAAATTCAGACAGAAAAAGACTGCTAAGCAAGTTCTGCATGCTTATTATCAGGGTCCTTAAAAAGGGACAGTACCACTGCTTAATACAGTAACTAAAAAAAGTAAGGTTTAAAGACACTGGGTCAAAGTAGTGTCAGAGAATTTTTTCTTATCCAAAGCTTAAGATAAATAGCCTAATAATCCTTGTATGTAAAATAGGACAGCAGAAGCAGATTTGTTTTCTTCCCCTCAGAAAAGAAACTGCTTGAGGAAAAGACAGCATATCAACATAAGAAACGTCTTCTAGGTAAGCAAAGCTGAACTGTACTTTCTGTTCTTGAGTCTTCAGAGGGTAAAAATTCTTCTCTGTAAACCCAGAGTAGAATGCACATACACATTACATATACATTTGTTAAAAGCCCATACATAAAATATAGGAAAAGGCTTTCATAAATTACATCTGATACATCATAATGCAAATATTCATATTCATTTTCTACTTGTTTAGAGTCAGGAGAACCAATCTAGGCAGAAACTTAATCCAACTTTTACATGTGAAATACTACTCTGACAGAAATTCTTCACTTTGTTCCTGCAGCATTACAATTCAAGTACATTTGCCTGCAGTAGCAGCTATGTTCTTTTCATGGCTCTGTATATTTATGTGTCAACTGGCAGTCTTGGGAGGCAAGATCCAATCTGGGAGCAGGTGTTTGATATAGACTGCGAGAAAGCAGAAACCATTACATATGTCTGGGGATAACGCTGCCAAAGTAAGAGTAAAGCAAAAGTACTAGCATTACTCCCATTTTGTGATCATTCAAACTACTCAGAATGATTTACTGTAATTCCTTAACAGGACGAAATTGTAAACTTATGGTTTACACTAAGAAATGTATAGTCTTAATTAACCAAAGAAATGAAGTCTTTGTCTACACAGTCTTTGATCTATCCATCTTACTTGTCCATTCACTTCCCAGAAATATGTCTTCATCATTCATGTTTCCCAATTCAGTCACTTGTAGGATGGATGAAAATTGCAGAGAGAGCTATCTGTTGGTGATAAGTAAAGATACTTTGATTTACAACCCACATTCTGGAGCAAAAAAGGATAAAAGCAACTCCCCCACACCAGTCCAATGTCTGTTCACATAACAAAAAAGTGAAGTGTCATAGCTGTCAAGAGTGAGTTTTGAGATATATTTCAAATCAATAGTTACTCCAAAACCAAAGAAGAAGCACTAGTGACCAGCAACTAAGATAGTTTCAACATGCAGCATAACCTTTAGTTTATCTTTATTTCACTGTAGCACAAAATCCAGCTGAATGATTGAGAAGTGTTTAAAGAAAATATAAAAGTTACATTGTGTGAATTATACTCATTATTTTAATTTGCAATTTTTCATTCCTTTATAACAAGACCATCCTAAAAGTCTCCTAACCAGTGTTTAGCTGTAATTAATTCAAAACAGAGTCAACCTCAAGGGTCAAGACTGGGATACCACTGCAATCAACATAACTCAGAGAAGCACAGAGAACGAGGAATCCATTACGTGACTATCAAGACGATTTTATTGTTGCATCAGTGCTTTTAGCCTTTATATAAACATCAGATGACAACACACAAAAGTCTTTTAAAAACTACACCCGGTAGTGCAACCTAATCCTGCTGGTTTCTCATATTTTACAATACTTGTAGTGCACGCTTTCACTTTCTCACACTCAAGCCAGTCATTTCCGCTGAACAATGTCCAGTTCAGTCAGTGAGCGTGCACCTTTGTCACAACCCTCTGAAGAGCTGCAACACCAGCTGCAGAGTTGAGGCTACAATTACTTTCAGTAGAATGAAAGGCGGCATTTCAGATTTAGCAATCTTTTTATCCATCCAAAACCTAAACAAACACAGACACATCATGATTTTAACTACATATGCCTTTGCACTACAGAATTACTAATTCCAGAAAGAAGTAAACAAGAGCCCTGACCTACTGAAGTTGAGTATTTTGCAGTAAGATGTCTGCTATGTCCCACCACTCCTAAAAGTGAGAACCAGAAAGACTACTTTACAGAAATAACGCATTAATCAGAAGGGCTTTAGGCTGTAGGTGACACTTTTTAACACTGATGTACCATGAATGCACTTTGTTCCAAATTAATCTGGCACACAATGTAGCTATTTACTGGAACAAAAAAAAAACAACACCCAAAAACACAACAAAACAACAAAACTGGGGCATTTGGATGTTGCACACAATAGTGGAGGTTTAAATAACAAAAGTCTTTGATGACCAAATATTTCCTTTTTCCAGAGACAGTCAAGGTTATTGAAATTGCATTATTACAGCAGGTTCCCTAGAAAAAAAGAGGGGGGCGGGGAGCAGAGGTGGGAGGTGAAGATACATTCAAGAAATAGATGAACTAATAAAGCCTAGGTTTGTATTTTTTACTGCCACCATTCCAGAAAGGTTAATTTAGCTTTCCGCCACTAGAAAAGGCAAGAGATATCATGTGCCAAGTTAAGCTCTTGTCAACTAGTTTGTGGCACTATACAGGGTAAGTAACAGTTGACTCTACAGGAATAAGGAAATCAGAAATCATGAGGTCTTATTTACCTGAATAAGCAAAACTAATAGGAAATGTTTATTAAGTTGCTGCTGTAGCAGAGCAAGGATGCTATTGAACAGTGACTCCACATATTTTAAAGACCCAGAGCACATTACTACATGGATAACATGCACAGCTACACAGACACTCAAGAGAAAAGAATGACTACCAAAGGTTTGTTAATTGATGTGGCTCTTTCACTTCATAAACATTTCCTCCTTATCACTAGCTGCCTATGAGCATACCATATAGACATATTTCCAGTTAGCTGTGAAGATGATGACTTATGTCATAATGCCTACTGTTGAAAGATGTACTATGTCAAATAATTCAGTGTTGCTGATATCTATTAAAAGATCTCTTACAAATAATCTAGAATGAAAGATGCAAAACTGTAAAGCTTCTACCACAATTTCTATACAGTTGTTAACACATTTCTGAATTCTGTACCTAAAGGCCAAAGGATCAGGGTTTCCCTATACTCCAGCAAACTACATTTTAATATGGAAATGCCAAAGTAGTTTAAACTAGCCAGCTTGCAATCCAGCAGTCAATTAAATCAATATGCTACATACTAGTATACCCTGAACTTCAGCAAAATCAAAGTAATGTAGCAACAAAGATGATTCTACTTAAATTGAAAATAAAATTACTACAGACATGCATGTCAAGACAACTCTACAGAAAGTAAGACAACGTTTAGCGAAGCATAGAGAAGGCTTAATTAATCTATCTAAAAACCCGAGAAACATACCAGAAAGATAGATATATATGTCTATGTTTCACATATATCTATAAAAAATTTATCTATCTGTAAAATTATATGCCTATTTTCAAGTTTTTCTTACCACAGAATATGAACTTTAATACAATACCTGCTGCCTTAGCCTTCAATAACATGATACCATCAAGAACTGACTGCAGCACAACACAGGTATTGCATACTTCATGGGTAAAATGATCCATGTGAAAATACAAAAGTGGGCCATCCTTGCAGGCATATGGAATTGTTTTTGCTTGGCCAATTAGCATTAATAGCAAAGCAACCTGGGATGTACATACAGACTGGGGAATGAGATGCTGGAAAGCAGTGCCATGGAAAGGGCCTTGGGGGTCCTGGTTGATGGCCAGTTGAATGTGAGTCAGCAGTGCCCTGGCAGCCAGGAGGGCCAACCGTGTCCTGGGGGCATCAGGCACAGCATCACCAGGTGGGCAAGGGAGGGGATTGTCCCGCTCTGCTCTGCACTGCGGTGGCCTCACCTTGGATGTTGTGGGCAGTTTTAGGCACTGCAGTATAACAAAGACATGAAGCCATTAGAGTGTCCAAAGGAGGGCAACAAACACGGTGAAGGGCCTTGAGGGGAAGCCGCATGAGGAGCAGCTGAGGGCACTTGGTGTGTTCAGCCTGGAGAAGAGGAGACTGAGGGGAGATCTCAGTGCAGTTACAACTCCTTGTGAGGGGAAGAGGAGGGGCAGGCACTGATCTCTGCTCTGTGGTGACCAGTGACAGGACCTGGNCTTCCAACTTGGTTCATTCTGTGATTAATAAACACTTCAGTGAATACTTAGGGAATTTAGTTCACCTCCCTCTTTTTTTTTTTTTTTCCTGTTTCCAGCTCCTCAGTTTGGGCACAAGTTTAGCTGATAGTTGCTACAGTATTTCTCAAGACAATGAATTGCAGGTCTTAAAATTCAGACTATTTTCTTAGCTACCAGATTAGATCTCAAGGTGAACTTAAATTCTGGACCTTTTTATTTTTGCTTTGTTTAATAATAAAGAATTTTAAAGATTAGATTTTGTAACTCATAAAATTAAAAATGAAGCTTTCAATCCACATCATAAACATGGTGGAATATAATCTGATATTATTTGTGAAAGAGTAAATAGTGGGAGAGCAGCCTTAATATAAATGCCAGACAAAACTAATTTCTATAAAGCCAGGGAATAATTATTCTGTAATGCACTTACTATAAAGGTAATTCACATGAATAGCAAAAAAAAAATCCTCCTCCTTTTCTTGGTAAAGAGACTTGGGTTACAGGACACCCAGGCAAACATGACAAGTGCATGGGCCCTTGTGGGATGTATCCATGAGTGCTGAGAGAGTTGTCAGACACCACAATGGACCACTCATGGACATCTTTGAAAGGAGAGGTGCCTGAGGACTGGAAAAAAGCAAATGTCACCCTGGTCTTCAAGATAAGAAGGCGATCAGGAAGAGCCAGCATGGATTCAACAAAGGGAAATGGTGCTTGACCAACCTGATTGCCTTAAACAATGAAACAGCCACCTGGGTGGATGAGGGGAGAGAAACGGATGTTGACTACCTCAGGTTCAGCAAGGCCATTGACACTTTCTCTCACATCCTCATAGGCAAACTCAGAAGTGTGGACTGGATGAGTGGATAGTGAGGTGCATTGAGAACTGGTATCCCAGAGGGTCATAATCAGTGGCACAGGATCTAGCCGGAGGCTCATCACTAGTGGCGTTCCCCAAGAATCAACAGTGGGCCCAGTATTAAGTTCTCCATCAGTGACCTGGATGAAGATGCAGATGCCTCCTCAGCAAGTTCACTGATGACACAAAGATGGGAGGAGTTGCTGATAACCCAGTGGGCTGTGCAGCCCTTCAGAAAGACCCCAACACATTGGAGAGATGGGCAGAGAAGAATTGTCTGATGTTCAACAAAGGCAAGTGCAGGGTCCTGCACCTGGGATATAATCACCCCAGGCACCAGTACAGGAAGGGTGCCAAGCTGCTGGGAAGAAGCTCTGTGGAGAAGGACCTGGGACCAGGACAACAAGCTGTCCATGAGGCAGTGGTGTGTCCTTGTGGACAAGAAGGCCAACCTTAGGAAGAGAATTGTCATCAGGTTCAAGGGAGGTGATCCTGCCCCTCTGCTCAGCCCTGGTGAGGCCTCATCTGGAGTGTTGAGTCCAGTTCTGGGATCCTCAGTACAAGAGACATGGAGCTCCTGGAGCAGACCCAACAGAGGGCCACAGAGATCATTAAGGGACTGGAGCATCTTTCATATGATGAAAGGCTGAGAGAGTTGTTCAGCCTAGAGAAGAGAGAACTGAGAGGGAACCTCATCAATGTGTACAAGCATCTGAAGGGAGGGTGCCAAGAGGATGCAGCCAGGCTCTTCTTGGTGGTGACAAGCAAGAGGACAAGATGCAATGGGCGTAAACTGATGTACAGGAAGTTCCATCTGAATATGAGGAAGAAATTCTTTACTGTGTGGGTACAATGGAATGGACTGCCTAGAGAGGGTGTGCAGTGTCCCTCACTGGCGATATTCAAGAACTGACTGGATGCGATTCTGTGCCATGTGCTCTGGGGTGGCCCTGCTTGAGCAGGGAGGATGGACCAGATGACTCACTGTGGTCCCTTCCAACCTGACCCATTCTGTGATTCATTGATTTCAGGGGGAATACTGGGAAATGCAAGAAAAAGATATACATAAAGCATTGAGCAAACACTGAATAATTCCAGTTTAGTAATTATTATATTTTATTAATCTAGCATGGGATTGTAATACCATAGAAATAATTCCTTCTATATGCACAAACAGCTTAAATTTGTACATCATTCACGGAAAGTGTGCAGCCCATGACTCTGAAACTTATTTCACTATTAACTGCAAAGCAATATAACACTAATTTACACTATTCATTACTAATCAAAAATATTAAAAAAAAAAAAGGTAGTAACAATGCCAAGCAACCTCAGTTTTTCCTGACTTAAAAACAGATTTCATAACTTACAAACTGACTATTTACAGCTTGCTAATATTGGCAATGACCTCTTTGGAGCCTGAGAGCTTGAATGGGTTTTCCCTGTCTTTATATTGCATTTATTATCATCCATCAATTGTCAGGACCATACATGTGCAGATTAATGACATTTTACATCATCACCCTAACCCTCAGAGGGCTGGAGAGAAAATCTTTTTACAGGTTAAACACATAAACAAGTAACAACAAACAATCCTACTTTCCTAACATTTACTCTTCTGCTTACTCAGAGACGGAAGTAACAGACTTAAAACTAAAACTACTTAAATCAAAATGAAATCTCTACACAGACACTCATATAGCATATAAAAGTTCTGTATCAACTTAAGCTAACAACCAGTAGGGTCTATCAAAGTAAGTGCATCCACAAAAACTATGGGTTAACATGATTTACTTACATTGCTTGTAAAATTATATATATAAGTAATTGGTACAGCTCAGTAGATCATAGCCTTTAATCACAGAGCTAAAAAAATAATACATGCAATATAAAGAAACCCTATCCACAGATCTAAAAAGTACACTAAATTTAGTATTGACTTTCTTAAGAAAATGAGCTCAGATCCTGAAACAGTGACTTGCTTCAACAAATTAAAGATACTCATTATTAGTGAAAGACACATATAAACCCAGTTATGTATTCATTTCTTCCTTACTTAAACCAACAGCTAGCGACATTGCCCATAAGGAGCAAAAAGTTCCTAGAATCACACAAGGAGCTCACCCTTAATGAACATGATGCTGGATTGGCTTTTTACTAAGTACTGTGCAGAATTTTACAAACCCTTTTGTCTTATAAATTCTGTATTCTGTTTGCTCATACCACCTCACCACAATCTAGTCAAGGCCATTGATGTGCAACATACAAGATATAAGGTGTTCCCCATAAATGTGAGTGCACAGGAGCCCTACAAAAACAGTTCAGCTGTACCAACCTTCAGGGTGTGTACAATACACAAGCAATCTCTCTTGTATGGCTTTGTGTGAAAAAGAGGGATGATGTTATTGCTCCTGAGTTACTATTGCCTGTGGTGCATGTGTTCATTAGTGATGAAGGGAGAATTATAACTGGAATTACATGTGTAGCAAGAAAGTGTTCTTTATCACAAAAAGACAACCCACAAAATAATTACATGTGAAAATTTGCTGCTATAGTTTCAAAACAGCAAACAAAGATGTGACAAGAAGAGGTACACAATTTGGCAATACTGTCTGTAATACACTAAGGCAACTTACAGGCAACACAAGGGCTTACATAGTACAAAGCAATTTGCTGCTGTTGAAATTCAGTGATAGCAGCCTTTATGGTATCCGCCACAAAATCAGTTTACATTGTGACCCACTGGGAAAACACATTTTCTTTAATGCTGACAAAAACAAAGTCTGAATAGAACTTTCTAGGATGTCTTGATTCTTAAAACAAAAAAATCAACTTGACTTACAGTACGTGTTAACTAGCAGCAAAGGGTTGATTACACCATACTAACTTCCTTTTGTCTAGTATAAAAGGACATTTTCTTACTTTGCCTGGTTGAGTATAATAGCCTATGAATTACAAGATCAAAGCAGCAAACTGTATGTTTTCTAAAGTAAGAGTTTCCTTCACCAAGTTTTACACTTACTACAGCTGAAAGAGCTGTGTGAAGGGATCAACACTAAACCCAAAGGACAGGCTGTGCACAGCAAGAAAGAGAGCAACTCCCTCATGCTTTTTGCAGGTCACTACCAAGGACCATGTTAGCAGATCCACACCAGACCCTTAACAGGCAGCTCTGCTGCTACCAGTAATTAGCTTGGACAGCTCTGGCTCCAGGAGTAGCAGGAAGGCTACACCATAATGAGCTCAGCTGGGATTAGCAGGACAGGGCAGGGAACCAAGAGAGCTGAGGCATTCTGCATTGCGTATGTATCACAAAGATCAAACAAGGATGGCTGGCTAGGTTATCCCCTCACCACCTCATTCCAAAAATGAAGCACGGCAGTGTGTAAAATACAGGCTAATGAAGAGCGACACCTCCAACAGATGAGAGCCACATTAATTAACACAATCCCTAGATCATGGAATACAGTTTCTGTTAGTGCTAGCAAACTTGTAACTTGTCACTGATTTAAGGAGGGGGGGAGGGCAGTGGGTGTTAAGAAAGAAAAGAGAGCTGACGTTTTCCTTTTCTGCTTTTGGTAGATGTTTTTGTCTTGAAATTTTGCAAGTAATTCCTCTTATATGGCCTGCAAAACACACTCTTCAGAACAAACCAGTATTTTTCTTCACTTAAACAGCATTTAAGAAGCAAACTCACCTTTCAATCAACAGCTTTTTATGCTCCCTTTTGAAAAAAGCCAGTTCATTCCGTACCACATCAGGATCTTCTTGACAGAACTGACAGAAGTCTGCATGCTGGTATCTGCTTTTAATATTTTCAAGCCTGTTTATGAAAAAAAAATAGGTTGGTTGTTTTCAAATATCTACATGTTTTAGGAGGACAAGAATAAAAGCATCCTTGCTTTAGAAAATAAAAAATTTCAAGTACAGCATCTACTGACTCTAAATTTTGCATGAAGTATATGTTCCGTGAGGCATGAAACCTTAACTGAGGTAATACAGAGAAGCCCAATAATGTAGTTTCAGACAGATATTGTGCAAATATGGTACCATGCCTCTCAGCTGACATGTGGCAGAATAGTGTCACCCACATTCTGTCAACATTACTTAAAATATTGGTATGAGAAATCAGAAGTTGAAAGCATCACATAATCTCTTGAAATAAACATAGAGAGCCACCAGATTCCCTAATGCCCTGGCAAACCAATCTAGAAGTTGCATTAATGCACACTTTAAAGCAAACTGTTATTCTACAGCTTAATGAAAGAATAAATTGTCCATGGACAAGATGATGTATAAAGAAAAAGAATATTGAATTTAAAAGCACAGAAAAATACAATTAAAATATTTAACAGTTTTTCCATCATTAAAATATCTTTATGTATTTTAATAATGCAAAGGATAAAAATTGTATCGAAAATTCTTTGTGAAATCAATTCAAAACTCTCTGCAATCTAAATTCCTACTGGGCATAGAATAAACTCTTAGAGAATGTGGTAACCTCCTAAGGCCCCCATCATCTTTGCGGTCACGTACATCAGTGCAAGTTGTATGCACACTGACAGGTGGATTAGATCCCATCAGCTGCCATCTCAATAAGAGATACTAATCTATGACGAATAAGGAGAACGGGGTCCTCCAACACTTACACTGGATCAGAAGTGCCACATAAGTACCAGGTACTGAGTTCTTAATGCACAGCTTGCCTTACACCACCACTATATAGTTTTTTGAGATACCAAAGTAACAATGTTATTGTTACAGACTATTTTTATTTGTGTCTGGGTTATTTTCCTTTGTTTAAGCATACTAAAAGGGAAAAACAAAGCTCTTTTAGTGTGGCTTCACAGAATGCTATTCTGACACCAAAAATTAACAAAACCCTGCTATTTTCATCTCATCTTAAATACAGATGAAAAAAATCAGACGAATGAAGATTTAGCATTACAATTTACCCAATACCTACTTTTCCCAAATACATTCCCATCATAACACAAGCTGGTCTCATTTACTTTAAACAGAAACAGAATTCACTTTAGGCTCTCTTTCCTTCTCTTTAACTTTTTTAAAACTATCAGAACCAGAACACTCAATGCTTCACTGTATATCACATTTGATTTTACTGTCTTTATCTAGATTGAATTTTATATCTTTCAGTCTTGTCCTCTCAGTGGACCACAAATGTCTATTTAGCTATAGACACAGAATTAAATAATTTCTTTGAATATATTAACTATCATCCTGTAATCACTTCCAGATTGCTCTGAATTTAAAACAGTGAGATGGATGAAAAAATCATCCATGTTCTTCTTAAATAAACAACTTTTCATTATAATTTAAACAAATTTATTTGTCATTATGCTTGGATATTTCAAAAAAATCCTCCTGCGCTACCACCAATGCCTGTAGCAGTTTTGTACTTTACCATTATTTTCATCCACACTTTTTTTTTTCTTTTTAAAAGACAAACCGTTCTTAAGTAAATGCCACAGTATTT
>VWZG01011967.1:23817-31317 GCA_013396735.1 Grallaria varia
TGAAGATGGACCTGAGGCTGACAGATAGAGGTTGAGTTTTTTTAGATGGGAAAAATGGCAAATTCTTGATTCGCTATGTTTCAACAGGAACGTTACCAGCACTGCAAGTTAACTCATGCCTTTCAATATCTTGACACGACAGATTTAGAAATAGAACCTGTATCAATAAAAGGCAATTCTAATTCCTATATACCATACAGTGGGAAAGCTTAGCTATGAAACCACTACTGAATCATCCAGCAGACTTTGAGTAAGTTTAATTAGCTAACAGAAACCCTACACAGCTCACAAAGTTAAAAAGTTTAAGCTCCATAAAAGAGCTCTAGGAAGGTCAAGCAACTGCCTCCTAAGTCTTCATACAATACAGCCCTCAGCTGTATCACTTTTCACAGAGACTTGACTATGATGATTACAGTTGCCTCTAAGTACACAATTAACAGTATCAAGGAAAAAATGACGTACAAGGTATTTAATAAAACTCCCACAGAGTAAGTTGCTTCTGTCACTGGTGTGACTGCAGGTAAGAGATGTGACTTTCTGCATTTCACAAAAAAACAAACAAACAAACAAACAAGCCAACACAAGTCTATAGATGCAAATATCCCACTGCATTCTGCAGAACCAAACAGATGTGGAAGCATGCAGTCATGAGGCCTTGAGTAATTTAGCCATGGATCTATGGATCTATGGATCCCAACTTATTACAATAGTGAAAGTCTCTGGTTTGTCCTAGGCCCTTCTTTTAAACACCTTTCCAATTATTTCTTCTTCCAAAACCTTTGGCTTTTTAGAGCAGTAGGTCATCAAAGTAGTGTCATTCTGATCAGAAGTGAGTCCATGTCCATTTGTACTTTGTATCCTGGGAATGCACATAAGAGTAAAGGAAAGGGTAACATGACAGTCTTTGTGAAGTTGCAAGGATCACCATTAAAAAAAAAATAAATTGAATATCCAACATATTCTTCATGTTAAATCATGTGCTAATAGCTTCTGTCAGGAATAATTTTGTTGTAAAACGATAAACAACAAGGTAATGAGAAGATACTTCAGAGAAAGGGAAAATGGCTAAATTACTACTGCAGCAGTACTATCTTTTCTATTTAATGTGTATATTTTATGATTGTAAAGCCAGAATGTTTCTACAATTTCACTTACTGTGTTGCCTAAATACAAAGGATTTGTAGTTTATCAGTTGAGTTCCCAAAAGTTTTAATAAAGACTTGCATGCAAATGTGAAAAAGTGAATGTATCAAACAACTATTGAAAGCACATGACTAGGATCTACATATAAAAACAGGAAAAAATTCTCCAGAATAGGCTTTTAGAGTTTGTATTTAGTCTTACTCAAGGGAGTGTAGTTGCTTTATTTCTGACACAGTGATCAGTTAATGACAAACACAGTAGTCTCATTTACATTACTCTGAGGAAATAGAAAAAGATATTGTGGTGGGATAACCTTGGCAAAGGGTCAAACATCCATTCAACTGTTCACTCACTTTCCTTCCTCACTAGGATAGGGGGAGAAAATCATAGGCAGACTTGACCTGGAGAAAATCAGTTTAAGCTATTGACAGTGAAAATAGACTTGGGTAGTAAGAAATAATGAAAAAAAAATAGATCAACACCTCAGTGTCAATCCGGGAAAACCTCTCAGCTTCCCAGCCTCAACTTCATTCCATCACTCCTGACTCCTCTACCTCCTGCTGAGCAGTGCAGGGGAAGGTTTACAGTTAGTCCATAACACTTCATCCTCACTTTTCCCTTGCTTCAGCATAAGGCCTCCCCATCAGCTGAGTCCTTCAGGATAAACCTGTTCCAGAGTAGGTCTTCCATGGACCGCAGTTTGTGTAACAGGTACCTGTTCCAGCATGAATTTCCCTCCACAAACTACAGCTTCCAAGAGGGAACATCCATCTGCTGTGGGCTTCTCCACAAGCTGTTAGTATGAACATCTGCTCCACAGTGATCCTCTCAATGGGCTAAAGGAAAATACCTGTTCCACCACTTGAAGCAACTCTGCCCCTCCCCTGACCTTGGTGGCTGTAGGGCTGTTTCTCACCTTCTATTTTTCACTCTAAATTGCTTGTGCAGCATTTTGTTTTTATTAAAACAGATTTTCACAGAGATGCCACCACATGCTCCTGAACGAATGTTCTAAACTGTGTCTTTTCCCAAATACAGCATATAGTACAGGACATTATGAAAGAACATCATATATTTTTCAAAGAAAATGTTATGAGATATCAAATACAGGTAAACTGGAAGATTTCCAGGGAATTGGACATGATGGTCCATCTTTGTAAAATATTTATATCATTCAGAACCATGTTCATACTTGCAACCATACTACAGAAATCTTTTCCAAGTTTCCCATATTCTATACAACCACAATAAAATAAAATAGATGAGGAAGAGTCTGAACACACTGAAAAACACCATGGTCAATTAATTTAATAGAACAATTTAAGCCATAGAATTATTTATGGATCTTCATTTACTATAGTGTATAACTGTTACTGTTACCCAATGCCTATATTTAACAGTGAGACACCATAAAAAAGGCAATTCAGCACTATACAAAGTCAAGAATATAAACTTCAAAGGACACTATTGTCATTCTTCCTAGAAAAAAATACTATATCACACTGTAAAAATCAAGAATTTGGGGAAAAATCTTTTTCATTTGAAAAATCATAATAATAACCACTCATGTTTCTCTCATTTTCCTTTCAGGGAAAGATGGTCACTCTAATAAACACCACAAAATACCTGATAAATATTCATTTTAACAAACCTACAAAGAATTTATCCCTCAAATAGTTCATTTAATTAAGAATCCCTTATTCAGTATTTAATAAGGTAAAACCTTCTACTCCCAACAGCTATTCTAACAAGTCTTTGGCAGATAATACAAGAACCATTCAAACAAGCTTCCAGAATTATAAGCAGCGTCAATAGATATTAAAATTATTATCTGGACCCTTGAGCAAAATGTTTGGCTTCACCAGCCTGACTTAGACACAAATATACAAGACATTAAAACCACCCTAACCTCATGCTTTCTTCCAGTCCTCATATTGTTGCTTTTCAGCATATCTGTAGTGTACAAAATACGCTGCGCTATGTTAAAACCCGAGTTTTTCCATTTTTCCTGTAAAAGCTCCACTTCAGATTTTTGCACTGTAAAAACTAGCTTACTTATAGAAGGCTGTTGAAATACCTAGAAAATAATTACGTAGGTATATTACATTGGTAACAAAAAATCAGAAACATAATATATCATTTACAGAAAACTGCCTAGAGAAGTACAACATTAACAATAATACAGGAATGTGCAAAATCTGTAAATAATTCTGCTTTTGTAAATTACTCATGATTCCATACTCAAAACCAGACTACAAAATAATAACTAAACATGTTCAAACCACCATCACGTTTTCCACATCCAAATTTACATTCTTCACAACGGTTGCTTTATACAGATGTTTCTTGTGCAGCAGCTTATTCTACTATTTTGTCTATCACATGCTATCAACATTTCTTGACAAAATATTTTACCTCTTAGATTTGTTTCTGGTGAAATATTTTCTGGTGAAATTTCAAGTTGGTAAGTATCACTGGCCTAACAAACACTATAAGAAAAAAAAACACCCTTAACTGCATATTCTGTCAATAAATATATTCTTAGTCAAAAACTGCCCCAGAAAAGTACCTATCTACAATATATATCTGATACATACTTAAACTTAGACAGCACAAATGTTGCAGTCATGCTGAAGATTTACAGGAAAAACAGACGGT
Source organism: Grallaria varia (assembly GCA_013396735.1). Lineage (NCBI taxonomy): Eukaryota > Metazoa > Chordata > Aves > Passeriformes > Formicariidae > Grallaria > Grallaria varia. Next base: position 27,619 of record VWZG01011967.1, read on the forward strand.
AATTCTAGATCACAGTGTTACTCAAGGCAGGTACGTAATTTCATTAAACTATTGAATTTCAGAACTTTTTCCAGCTATCAATCCATGCCCTGCAATCCTTGCCATAATACAACACTGCCCCACTTTGATCAACTTGGCCTGGTCACAAAACCTGTTCAGACACATATCACTGGCACCAGCTACTGTAAGTTACATCCCTGGTGTCCAAGAGCAGACTCCTGTGTACATGTGACCACGAGTGGTGAAGTTACCATGGCTTGATGGCTGTCTCCTTGTCAGCTGAGTTTTTATGAACTGACTGCAATCGCACCCCACTGTATTACAACCACTTGGCAATGCCTGTTGTGTCAGTCTATGGCAATCACAAAGTGAAATGCTTCATATCAAACCTGTTCCACAGTGCTTTAAGGCTGGTGACAGACACTGATCTTCAAAGAGCTTTGTCAGACAAAAATAAGATAATTCCCAGATGGTCAATGCATCCAGGCAGCTGGAGGTTGGCACTGCAATGCTATTGCTGGAAGAAGGGATGATGCAAACTGTCTCTTTAATTGATTCCATTAATTAAAGGCCAGGTTAGTTTAAAAAGTCAATGCAAGTGGCTTAAGCTCACCCAGCTAACCTTGTATTGGACTGATGAGGTCAAAGTCATGAAACTCTATTGTCAGTGATGCTCTGACAGCAACAACCAGCAGCTAGGAAGCACTGAAGTCTTTAACCACCAAAACTTGATCCAGAAGATTACTTTCCCAACACTAAGTAAAAGTTTTATTATACATATTTTTCCTAATTAGCAAAGTTCTGACAACCTTACTTGCTTGCAACTGTTTGAGCATATATTCTTAAGACAAATACTCACTTTATCAGATAAGATAGGATTTGGTACAATTATCACTTGTTCCTACCATCTCAAATATTGATATTGTCCCAGTATTTGAGAAGGTAAAACAAATGAGGTATATTGACCAGAAAAATCAGAAAAGGCACTGTGAAAAAGACAAATCTCCAAATTAATGCCAATCAAGAAATGAGATGGTCTGAACTTGATTAAAATCAAGAAAGAAAACACCCTCGTAAGCTTAGTATTTGATAGAAACAGACTAACGGGCATATCCATTTTATGTCCGTCTATGCAGAATATGAAGCCTTTCATAAAGCCTACTATTCACTCACACTTTCAGCAAATAAATCACAAATTAAGAATACTAAGCACTTGTTTTAGAAAAACCACAACTCCTCACACAGCAAAGAAGTATAGGAAATTTGTCAGAGAGTAAAAGTTGCCCACGCTTTTGCTGACTCTTCCTTAAATAAATTCAGTTCCTCATTTTGTAGCATAGGCCATATGTACTTGCAAACAGATGTCATTTCCACCCATGATCAGCAAAAGGCCTGTTTATAACAATTAGTTTATTAAAACACTGCGCAGAGGGGGGGAAAAATGGAAAAAGGGAAAATGAGGAGTAGACAAACCAGGCATCCAAAAGAATGCTTTAGAGAGAACTGAACTTCCTGTTCATGTGACCAAAACCTGAGCACTATATAAAAAGGATAAAAATCAAAAAAAACCTAGAAGACAGAAATAGATAGTGCCATTACATAAGTGAAATGTAGTTACGGTCAAGTTAGATTTGTTTTTCTTACCTGAACTTTATTCTTCTGTTTTAAGAAAGATAAATATACCCACCAACTAGATACACCTTACTGATTTCTCAGTTGCATGTAAAAAAAGACTCCAATGTGTAACATAACCTTCAAAATTCTATTAGTAACTCAAAATAGAAAGAATAACTTCAACCTGTTTACATAATTTTATTCATATTACTGTTACTTTAAAAAGTCTCTAAGACTTAAGTGTTCATAAAATTGGTTAAGTTGAAAAAGACCTTTATGATCATCAAGTCCAACCTTTTAACCATCAACCTAATGACTATAAAGCCATAAGAATGACAAAAATTCAGATACAAATTTTACTAACTTCTTCTAATTGTTTCACTGCTTTTTAATTCCTTTATTAAAAACTGAAATACAGAGTGCTTTGAAACATAACTCTATCTAAGAGTGACAAAATACATCAAAACCCTGCTCCGCTATGTCATGTATGTTCTGCTATTGGCTTTAATAGAACCAATACATGAACAGTATTCTTAATTTGTTTTGATGTTATTTTTCCTATTCTTCTTCCAAAAGTCAACTCTAAAAATTGCCATGCTGTGATACTTATTTGAAATAAAATACCACAAAGGCACAATTTCTAGTAAACCCCTTACAGCAGTCTCTGTGCACCTGCCTATAAGACATATTCCTTGGAAAACCAAACCAAATACAGTCTTAGATCTTAACTTAGACCTCAAAAATGCCTATGCTTTTACTCTCAAAATATTCAGTAGACTGCTGTTACCAAAACATATCTTTCTACATAATTTGGGTCTACAATACCCTGAAAACCTGCTCAATTTTTTTAAAATATATTCATGAAGTTTCTTAATTCTAAGAACCCAGATGTAATCTGATGAGATATGTTTAAAAACTGACATTTTTGTTTATGGACTCCAGTTTAAGAAGAGGCCAGTATAATTTTCTGTTAAATTTCACATATCCTTCACTATTTGAAAAATATTCTTGTAAATTTCCTAGCCTAGAAGACTATTTTACTCAAATATCAAGAGAATTTTAAACATTAATTTTTAAGACACGAAAAAAAATCTTTCAAAGACAGAGAGTGGGATGAAACTTCTCTCTCTGGTATTTTGTTTTAGATTCATGTATATTTAACTTTATACTACTAGACTTTTGTGCTACAGGTATCTTTGTTTAAGAGCAAAAAAAAAATAAAAAAAAAAATCACTGGACCCAAATTATTTAGTGAAAAGATTTGGCTATCATGAGAATCTTGATTCCTTCTGCATAAAACACAACTCCATGAGTAAGCCAAAGTTCCAAGATTTAAGCATAAATAAATAAGGGCATTTTTACAAGGGCATGTAGTGACAAGAAAGGGCCAATGGCTTCAAACTGAAAAGAGAGTTGATTTAATTTAGGTATTACAATGAAATTCTTCACTATGAGGGTGGTGAGGCACTGGAACAGGTTGCACAGAGAAGCCACAGATGCCTCATCCTTTAAAGAGTCTGTTCAAGGCTAACTTGGATGGGGCTTTTAGCAAGCTGGTCTACAGTGAGGTGTCCCTGCCCATGGCAGCAGGGTTGGAACAGGATGATTTTGAAAGTTCCTTCCAATTCAGGCCATCCTATTATTCTGTGAAGGGCAATTTCATCAGATCCTCAGAAAGAGATGTCACTTTTTTTGGCTTTTCCCTTTCTTGCTTTATATCTGAACTCTGCTTTGTAATCTAAGAACTAAGGAAATATTACAATTAGTAAGGCCAAAATGGCAAATAATTTGGACTATAAAAATCCTAACACTATCAGGAAAAAACCAAAATACTGGGTGTCAAGACATCCAGGACATGGAGTCCAGTTCCATAGTAAAGATCAAAAATCTGCAGTCTAGAAAATTACAAGCTAAGAGGCAGCACCACATTCTTCAACAGCTTCTGCCTCTGAATAATTATTGTAGGTCTTTGATCTTATGAACTGAAATAGTAACTCACTTCAACAAAGAATTCCATGAAGGATCACTTCCTAAAGTCTATTCTGAATCCTACGACCAGAAACTTAATTCCTGCGAGACAATCAC
>VWZG01011967.1:36317-37547 GCA_013396735.1 Grallaria varia
CATACACAAAATTATGTGATGTAAATTGGTCAATTCCAGTTCCATATTACTTTCTTCAAAGCCTGCACCTTCAAGCAAACAGTAATAACATCTCTTGCTTTCCTCAGTGTGCTACAGTTTACACAGCTCTAATGTTCACTATGATTTCATCTCATCTCGTCCTATACAAATACCTTNCGTCCTATGCAAATACCTTTTTACTATAACACTTTTTAATTCCTTTAAAAATTACATTTTTACATCTTTGTGATGATTTTAAGTTTTTTTTTTATTAAATTGAGTATTTATCAAAACTGGAAAACATATCTGTCAAGTTTTGATAGAAGAAACTTTTATTGAAAATAAATTAAATGAGTAAGTTTTCTATTAGTAAAGCCAAAATAATTTTAACCTACAAAGCATTTTGTTAGGAATTAAGTTTCAGTAACTGAAATGATCACGAGCCATAAAATGAAATTTACAGCACCACACTTTGAACAGGATATTTGCCTCTTTCTAGGCTGTACCATTAACAAGAAACAAAAAATTAAGCCTCAAACACGGACTTCAAATATTCACAGTGCAATACTAACTAGCCTGGACTAAATCTACAACTGCTAAAAAAAAACTGTAATTACTCTGTCCAGCTAAGTTTTTTTACCATTTATATTTCAGTTGAAATCAGTATGTTGAAGACTACTACAGAAGACTGATAAACTCAAATCACTGAAATATTAATGTTAAAAAAAAAGTTATACTCTGAAAATAAGACTCCATAGATTTTTGTGTGGCAATAATGGATGCAGTTTTTCTTGACATATTTTCTTTATGTATTTCTCATATGAATCTAAATTTTTCTTTTAGTTACAAATCAGTTTGAGGGTTTTTTCCTGATCTTAAGTTACATCTACATGTAATTTCTACTTCATTGTTTTACTGGTCTTTTCCATTCTGACCATTATTTTAAAACTTCATAATGAGAAATAAGTGCAAGTAATTCTGTATTAGGTAGAATGCCCATACCTACCAGATGTTAATTAGAAATAAAAAAAATTTACATGTCTTTTAATTACTGTTCTTTGATCAGCTATTACCTCTTAATACTGTCTTTGATGTCTGCAGACATATAAAAAGTAGGAGTCAAGGCAGAAATTACTGCTTCAGTTCAGAAAATATATTTAACACTCACACGGGTAACAGTTATGGTATATTATCTGTATGACAAAAGGTATGTGTGGTGGGTCTGGCTGA